>JADDOH010007571.1:0-177326 GCA_016648135.1 Agrypnia vestita
CCCACCATTGGCGTTCCTTAAATACGGATCTAGATTTTAAATCACTCACTCAAAATGATACCATGCGCGTGGTGTGTTGGCTGTCTCTTGAAGAATATTCGCCTCGATTTGGGTTATTATAGCTAGTTTATTCAAAGTTACCCAACTTTAAAAAAAAAATCAAATCTGTGCTGGAGGGGCATGGGATTTCACTTCTACGCTATGTCAGTTAGTTAGAAGTTGGTTGAAGAAAGTTGGTTTCTTTCACCACCGGTATGGTCACATTGGTTGTAGGTACAGCAGCTTGATGCATTTTGCTGCATCCTAGTTCTCTGATCGTATCCTGGTAATTGCTTAAAATTCGGCTGGAAAAAATCCCTCAGCCTCTTAACATATGCTTCAGAATTACCAGTCATAAAATTGCCCCGTACGTTTTCAAAAAAATAAGGACCGATAGTGCAATTTGATTTCGCAGCCACCCAAATGAACACTTTTGTAAAATGGCCTTTTACGTTTGGATTTGGGGTTTTCTGCTTCAGAAATTGTAATTCTATTTATTAACTTGCCTATTCAAATGTTAATGGACTTCGTTGGAGAACAAAAAGTTGTCGAGATAAGTGATCCGCTCGAACATTTTCTCAACGAATTTTTTGCGAGAAATATTATCAAAGGGTTTTAAATTTTGCACCAATTGAATGTTAAATGGTTAAATTGCAAGTCGATCCTGCTATCGCCATAGCAACAGAACGCCTGCATGTCAATAAGCTCGGATCTTCTCGTACAGGTCGGATCGACTTGTCATCGATGCGTGACATTCTCTTCGCTTCTACTCCATGACCGCCCGGTTTTCTTATTATTTATCAATAAACCGGTCTCCTTTAAATTCCTCGGTAATTCAGTAATGAAATATTCCCACATAAAGCGTTCCATTGCAACTAAATTTCCTAGGATCAAATTCTCGCGCGATATCGTTTGCGCGCCCCTCTTTCATGCGGTTTCCGCGCAAAAGTGACTTAAAAAGTGCCAAATCCTACTACCCACCCTCTTAATAAGATAAAACTATAATAAAAAACATTTAAATGTTGTCATGAATTATAATTATATAAAATTATTTTAACAATTTTTAATATTTATGATATATTTACTACTCATCAATTTGTAATGTACCCGCCTACTGATTTAATTGAAATTTCGTGTATTGCCAAACCATTGCTTCGCTTTCAAACGGGTTGTATGATTTACTATTAATTCTCTCACAAAGCCGCCTTACCTAAGCATACCGCATCTATATGGATTTCAATTTAACTAATAAAGCCTTTGACCAACAGGCACGAATAGACTGATAAATAATATGTAGCGTAGTTAGAGCAGCCATTTTGACTGTTGCCACGAAGCTTTAATATAAAATAAATATTTAATTTTTTTTTTTTTATTCAATGTTATGCATTATTTACATTTATTTTAGGTTTAATTTTTCTATGCCGGTCTCACTAAAAAACTTTGTTTTGAGACAGAAAAAAATATATAACAAGGCCTTAATTCGATTCAAGATGGTTAAAAAAATAATTAATCGTCGTCTACACTCTGCCACAAAGAAACATTATATTCTTGGAATCTTCTTTACCTTAAAATAATGTTACCTGGCAAACCACACTCTTGTTGTCACTTTGCCTGGATGAGTGTCGCAACACTTTTGATTCACTTCCAATATTGTAAGTATACAGTTTAGGGCCTAGGTGTCTAATGTTTTTTTGTTCATAAGTGGTTCGCGCTCTTGGGACTCGAATAAAATCTTTGCTTCTGCGTATAAAAATTGTGTTTTGCTTTTCTTTTTAAGTGTATGTATAAGTAGTCCAGGACGGTTTTCGCGTAGATTTGTCTGATATCAAAAATCGTCTTATTTATTATTTATACAATTAGAATGTTTTCCAATTGGAATTCGAAGGTTTTTATTACTTTATTTGACTTGTATACGAGGGAATGAATTTTTCATATTCGATATAAGTTACTGTTAGATTTTCACAAACCTTTGATTTTATATTTTTAGTGCAATGTGAAAGAGTACATCCCGTTTTTTTTTTGTCAAATAAACGGATTGGAATCACAAATAATTATTTAGCTTGGAAAGTATCAAGGAGTGTATTCAATTTAAATTGAACGAAATGGCACAATTTTCCATCTTCAGCTAGATCCATTTCATTTTTTGCATACAAATAATACCCTGTTCTCAATTTTCCCGTTCACGTTGTAAGTCCAATACAACCCCTTAATTCGGAAGTTGAATCATTGGAAAATGTTTCCAAGGGATGGTTCGGAAAAAATATCTTATTTATTTGACAACTCAAACTCTTGGCCTCCTCAAAAGTCTTCCTACATTGATCTCGGTCACGTGCCAGCTCTTTCTAGTTCTGGATCTCCAAGGCAGATATGTTTTTGAGAACAGTGCCACTCCATCTTAATTTTGGCCTTTCTACGCATGTGATTAATATTAATATTATATATATATTTTAATGAGAATGATGTTAATGTTTGAATATCTATATGAATTAGTTAGATAGTATCAATTAGAAAAAACCTAACACGATCAAGTTATTTTAAAACACATATATAGATGTATAATTATAAGAAGAAACTTTGAAGTACTATGCCATACATAACACACAATTATAAATTGTTTTTTTTAATTATTTAGAATCTCTTTATTGTATTATAATTTAATGAGACATTATTGAAACTAGATTCACAAGAGTAAAACATTGATTATGTATTCAAATGTCTGTATGTAGTGTATACATTTGAATAGTTGGTTGTTGCTGATGTACTGTATCAGCGGATGCTGATATTAATAAATTACTTAAATGAAACATATCCTGCTATACAATTATTAAAAAACTTATATATATATATGTTAGTTCTAACTACTTTGGGGGTAACCCGCGTCAAATTCTGGTCGTCAGGACCAGTCGTCTGCCGACGTTTCGAACAGATCTCACTGTTCATCTTCAGGGCGCCTTGTCGATGAGCTGCTTCTCCAAAAAGCGTACAACCGTTTGGGTCCGGAGCTCACCGTCAAGTGAAAGTTTGAAAAATCCTGCGTCAGGTGTTTGTGGAGGAGTGGGTTTCTCCAGCGACGCCGTTAATGTGTTTTGCTCGGCTTCTAGTAATCCGTATATTTACTTTATTATCGTCATTATACAATATTGAGAAGGTTGGATTTTCTAATTGCTTCGGTGTTTTCATCGTGATTTCTGGTTTATTATTACTAACATTATTTGTATTAGAAATTTGATTATTATTATTAAGAATGTTACTCCATGCGGTCGGAAGTCGAATGCTATCGTCTCTGTTGTTCATTATATTATTATTTCTTTTATTTATTTCAATTGCCTCTCTCTAACGGAGATAAATACGGGCCCAGTAAGTAATTTTGGAGGGATTTTCTGGTAGGTGATAATACAGCAATATTCCGCGTCTCTCGTGTGTTATTATTTACATCAGTCTAATTCTGTAATTTCATATAGGGCCCGTATCCGTATACCATGGTATTGCGCCGTAATCGCAGGATTATGCCGGGCGAACACGGCTAGTTTGCGACTTGTGGGGCCGTGGATGTCGCTTTAGTAAACATGCAAGGCTGTGTCTTCGCTATAGAGAGGATGTAGGACCTGCTGCTCTGACGGGCCTGTATCAAGTCAATATTCATCTTGGTGGGCTGGCCAGGTAAATCTTCCTGGGATCCCGATGCGGCCGCTCGTCGGAACTCGCCGAGTCGGGTGGTACCGATCGGCCATCGAGAGCTGGTATTGTAAATTGCATATTATTTGGACCACCATTTGAAGCATCATCGTCGAAGAATACCCGACGGAAGTTGTCGCTGGATCTCCGCCGCGTTCACGATGAACTAGAGTTTTGTGGAATCTGTGATCGTGACATTTCGGTTTTCTTTGTATTTTGAGTGCCTCGCCCTTCGCGGCGTAAAATATGCGTAAATTCTGATTAGAAGTAAATTAAATTTTTTAATTTGTAGTACTAGTACTAGTAGTTTAAATTAATTTTAAAGTTGCAAAATACCCCAGCTTTGATATTTATTTATTTATTTTAGCCCCACTAGTTGTAAGCGAAGATACCTGAGCCTGCACATTGTAAATTTAGTCTTGGATGAATATTTATTAAATGATTTCCCCCTAAAAATCTGGTAAAATATACACTCACACACACACCGAGTATAAGACATTTAGGAGCAGCTTCAAGGTTTTCGACCTCACAACTTAAAAAAAGGTATATTCTTCTGGATGCTTAAACTTTAAGTAATTTTTTAATGAGGTATATGTACGTCCTTTTCGAGAATAGTCTTTTTTACAAATAATACACTGTGCGGTATCCTTGTCCATTAACGTAAAATATTTCCATATTGCATTTTTCATTGGAGGAGGCATTATGAATTTGAATAAGGTTTATTTATTATTACAGGGCGTGTCACACAATTATTAACTAGCGTCCAACCAATTCATGTTGACAAAACAATTGAATGAGGATACAAGTGACAGCTTTTTTGTATAGCTGTCTATGATTGGTTAAACTCCACGTGACTTGTGTTAGGCCCCGCCTTCAACTAACACGTTACGACTTGTAAGGTAGCATTAAAAATCAGCATTGATTGTTGCTGGTGCTGATATTAAAAACAATGCTGATAATCCGCGGATGCCGATGCTGATGCTGATATTCGTTACAACCCGTAGTATGTACCTAGGTGCGCCTAATGATACATTTAGTTATATTTAGATGATTTATTATTATTAATATAATAAAATTCTATTTAGCATTTGGAATAAAATTTGATACATCGAAATAAAATATATAAATTTCAATAATTTATATATATGAAATATCAATCAACAAATATACATTGAATAAAATATGTATATCTAAATAAATTTGGAAAAGAGTAGCTTGTTGGTCTTGTGGTTAGGACACTCGCCTCGTGATCCAATGGTCGCGGGTTCGAATCTCAGCCCAGACTAGGAAGTTAGTCCTATTTTCATAGCACAAGCGTTTAGCTTAGTTTGAAAATAGTAAGAATATTGATGTGACACGTATTCCGTGTTCGCATCTCTATTTATTTAAAAAAAAAAAAAAATTTCAAATAATTTTCAGGAATTTAACAACCCTATTTCAAATAAAAGGTGCAGAACCGCACGACGAAACCAAATTGCACTCTGCCTTACTTCTTTGTCCGTGATTTTCAGAAGTCTGTAAGATCTATGGGAAGGCATTTTCTCATTTATATTATTACGTTCCTTAATTATATTTTTTCGTTATCCGTGTATAATAACATCTTTGTAATAATATTAATGGATTAATCTATTTAACGTGTAATTTGAATTATATAAATAATTTAAACTCACTCCCCGTGTGTGATTCGGACTGTATAAATAATGTAATCACTCATTTTTATTTTAAGAGAATCTTTACAATCTTCAAAAAATGTGTAATTATTTCACTGACGCAAATTCTAATATTTTTTTTTACTTAACAAAAAGTCAATCAATGAGTTTGCTAAAGTGTTCGCCTTTTGCATTGCAAGTAAATGTAATACACAAAATAAAATAATATCCACCGCCATCATAAATATTATTTTATAAAAAAAAAATATGCGGTCATAATAGTCATTGCCTACTAGTGTATATCATTAACGAACTGTTATTAAATGTTTCTCTTATATAGAATGGAAGCATGGACACAAAACCAAGAACAAATCCGCAAAGTCGAGGCTTTTGAGATGTGGATCTATAGATGCATATTGAAAGTTTCCTGGGTGAATCGAATGGTGTATGATGAATTCCTCCGGCGTATGGAAAAAGATCGAGAAGGGTTGCGAACTATCAAGACAAGAAAGCTAGAGTATCTCGGAAATATTATGAGAATACCAAAATAAAGTATAAACTTACTCATCATCCAGGGGAAAATAGGTGGTAAAAGAAGCGCAGGAAGACGCCGCATCTCATGGCTGCGTAAGTTGAGGAACTATTACATGTGTGACTCGACTGAGTTGTTCCATGCGGTGATAAATAAAGTCGTAATCGGCAGAACGATCGCCGACCTCCGATAGGAGATGGGACTATAAGAAGAAGAAGAATAAATATTCGTGCGTAGATATGAGAGTTAGAAGACTTCAAGAAGATGGTGAGGAGCAGTCATTGGGGTAGACATTATGCTATATATGTATGTAGCACCTCGTGAAAAGGTGGAAAGCTGCTTAATCATATCGCGTAAAGAGATTTTTTACGGAAGAATTCTTTGCGAAAGGGCATGCCGAGAGTGGTTTGATCGCTTTTAAGCTAGTGGTAACTACAAGTTAGGAAAGGGTCCACGTCAGGATTTTGACCCGGCCCTTCTGAAGCCTGTGGACGAGGACGAAAGCTGCACCACTGGACACTGGATACTCTTCGTCAGCGAAATTGACCGTTTTCCAAACAAGTGGGAAGCAGTTATTAACGTTTATTGTGATTACGCCCCCGAGTGTAATTGTACACTTTTTTGGTACTATCCCTAACTTGGGATCTCTATCTAAATAAATATCACTCACAAATCTTAAACGATACCGGAAACGAAACAGCCTACCCGCCGGATCAAAATATTATTTTATTTTGTTTTTGAATCCGAGGGGAAAGGGGGCGTGGAAACTCAATTAATCAGTAGTTGTTTGTTTGTGACGTTAGTCTAACGCGGACGGATTCTAGCTATGATTCAATTAACTTTGACAGGGAGAGAGAATTTAGAAATTCTGTACACACCTCCCTCGCGTCATTAACAATATGTTCAAGTAAATAAATACACTTCAACCAAAAACTGAGGAGCCTATGTTAAGATAGTAATTACTAGCGTAAAAAAAGCAAATTGGACTCTTTAATCATACATTTAAACACATAATCCTCTTAAAAAAATATACCCTAACGCCCATGAATCTTCTCAGTAGCTACGTGAGCGTTTCAGACTTAATAGTATTTTAGAAATGTTTTTTTGTTGTTAAAATAATTACAAGAACTATCATCGCATTTTGAAAAATAAAACATACTTACTTAAGACAATAAAAGATACAATTACAAATGCATAATTTTTCTACAGCAAAACACAGTTATTTATAAACAATATTTTATATATGATCTAAGAACACAGTTAACGGATTTTGTCCCCAGAGAGATGATTAATTAATTAAAGATAAATTATAGAAGTCTCACAAAGACGAAGCTAATTTATATATGAGAAAAGTGGACGTAAGTATCTTGTATAATGGCTCAGGGCTTAAGTTAGTTAGTTAAGAAAGGCGCCTTTGTTACCCGCCGAGTCCTAAAGAATTTGTTTCCAAATTTTGAGTCCGATTTGTCAAACGGTACATATTTGCATCGAAAATATATCAGGGGGAGGAGAAAGGGTAAGAGAATACGGGGAAAAGTTGCCTATGTTACCTGCCGGATCCTAAAGCGTAACTATTCAAAATTTTAATCGAATCGGACAAACGGTGTAGATTTGTATAGAGAACAGACAGACAGACATTGAGTTTTATAGGTATACATTAACATTACTTTTTGTACATGAATTTAACGTAAATTGTCCACTAGATTTGGCTTAAAAAATTGGTGATGTTTTTAATTTAACAATAACTAACTACAATCAGGTCGTTTCCCCGTGAAAGAAGGCATTCAGGGAGGAGCATCACACTTCTCTCCTCACACAAAAGTCTCGTTTCATCCACATCCATTAATTTTCTAACATATGGTCGTCAGTTTCCAGTATCTAGTTAACCTGGTCATGCGAAGTTTTCCGCTGCTATCCTTAATTTTTGCTATCAACTATTGCGTTAGATAGCTTTCTTACTTTCTTTTCTAATTCGAATGACAATCATTCTTTTTTAACAATATTTTTAAATGTTTGTTCTATCAGAAAACACAATCCCTTTATTCTGTCCACAGAGAGATATTTACAAATTAAGATAAATTACGGAATTCTCACAGAGGCGAAGCTATTTTGTGTTTTCAAAACTTATTTGGAAAATATGTACAACTTTAAAAAAAAAAAAAATTTGTGGATGATCTTGCTATGTATTGGTGAACTTTGTGTGGAATTATCACTTAAGCCAGCTCATACAGATCGTAAGCTCTTGGCCAACTTGTAAATACTTCCGTACACGTTTCCCATATAAAAATCTTTGTCGTTTTCAGAATTTCGTAATTTATCTTAATTAATAAATATCAATTTTACGCCCATTCTTTTAACTCATAGCGTCTGCTTGTATGCTTACTTGTCTGACGAAAAAACTTTGGATCGATTTTTAACCCTTTTCTCGTAATCCAATCGAGCTGAAGCTTTGCAAGCAGACTCGTGGCGACGATAAAAATGATCTAACAAATTTTCGTTTAAAATATTTTAATAAATGTAGTATAATTTCGGATTTTTCGAAATATTACTGTTTTTTTCAAATTGGAATCAATACAAATGAGTAATTAGCCCGACGCGTGTATAGACACGAAACCTGATTCAATGAGGAAGGGAGTATAATAAAAACTTGTTTTTTATGGGTTAGTTTTTTAATTTTAGCTACACACTACACTTGGAACAGAATTACTGTTTTTGAGATTGTTGATTGTATTCCCTATCTTTGATTGATTTGCCAAATATGCGAAAAAGTGATTTCATTTCCAATATATTGAATGAACTTTCCTCTAAAGCTGTCTCCAAGCTTTTTATAAATATGATTTTTTAAACGCACAATTTGGTTTCCCTTATCCCTCCGACTTCGGCCGCAATGGCATTTGCCAATTAATCTAAAATTTTCAACATTTTTTTAAAACACATCGATTTTAAAATTCAAACACGAAATACGGATCAATTTCATAATGAAATATAAACACGCTGGTTTGCCCGCGATGGCATTCCCGAATCGGCCGACTGAAGTGCCCGCCCTCGTGATGAAGTAAAGTTCCGTGTATCCGCCCCACATGAGTATTGGACCGTTAAGTGCATGGGCAGCATTAGACGGCTCAGTAGTTTCGCATTTAAATTCTGGGATTGGAAATAAAGCCTCGATCAAGAGTTTATACTAGAAACCCGAAAGGAACTACTGTTGGGAAATGGTTGTTCTAGAAAATTAAATGGAGATTTCTAGTATTCTTTACAAATACATTAAAACCTCGAGTTACGTTACCCTGACTTACATTTATTTTCCCGTCTCATTAAACCAGTGATGTGAACATTTTGGACTCGGCATGCCAAAAATTCTGAAAATACTTAACCTTGCCCTGCCAACGTGTCATCCCTGGGTAAGATTTTGAGCCCCAGAATTGACAGAATCGTATTTATACTTATATACGGACATTTGACATTTACAAATTGTTTTCCAGAGTTCGTAAATTTTTATGCATACTGACAAAGCACCAAGGAATAGACGCCCACCGCATTTCCATTACTGTTTTTTTGAGCTAAGGCTTCCATATCGGTCCTACTCACTCGTCACCAGGTTGACATTTTTTTCAAACTAAATACCATCCCCAAGCAGTTCCGTGTAAAGTGAAATATCCCAAGGTTCTAATCTAAAAATTCCATTCACTATTCCTTCTCTGAAACTCAGCATAATTTATTTATCGAAGACGTACAATAAATGTTATAATGTAAATAATACACGTATAGAGAGAAGTGTTATCAACATAAAAATTAGTAGTTATACAATGGGCAAGAACAATAGTACAAGATTAGCAAATATAATACAATTTATACAAAGTTTAGTTCAGGATAAGACAATAAGTAGTGTTGGACAGTAACAAAAATTGTATGTTGGAAGGAAAGAAATCAGGATGCACTCTCAAAAAGGGAAAGACAGAACAAAAGACGGGACAGTTCAATCCTAGATGCCCACAGTCCACGACGTCGGCGTCGTCACAAAAAATATGAAGACAAATAATATTATTTTTGAGTACCTACACTACTCTTAGTATCTTTATTTAAACAAAATATTAAAGATCCATTCGTATAAGTTTCCTGATTATTAGGTATTTAAATGTATATTACCCTTTTTTTTAAATTTAAATGCGCGCCAAAAGAAAACCAATCAAAGATTAAAATTTTCTATTGTACAAGAGATTTTTTTTGTTTTTACATTACATTTGTTATTTTATATAATCACAGGCCTCCAAAGAGAGCACTTTTGACACCTCCTGTAAGCGTTTAATCGAGGTAATAAATGATTTTTATCGCAGAGTCATCACAAAACTTATTGAACATTAACAAGAAGTTGTCAATAATAAAGGAGAATACATTGCTGACTAATTTGTGATTTTTTTTATTGTGTGTGTGTCTGGAAAAAATTACAAAACTTGTTAACCTTTCCCATATGGTTCTAAAATGTAGCAATTATTTTGTAAATTCATAAAAATGAGAAAAAACGATTGTCATCACGAATGACAGCATAGAGACGCGTAAGACACGTTTGATCCAGCCAGCTGCGCAGCTGCTTCAAAATAGTGAACATCGGCAATCCGGAACCCCGCGCACTGCGCTCTTCGCACCACTCCCTACCTCCTAAAATACATACACGTATTAAAAACAAATATATTTTATTGCGTGGGTAAATACTTTACTTAAAAAATTGCGGGCTGTCGGGGCCTCTCAAAGTTTGTCACTCAGTTATACTGACAACAACACTATGGAATAGTCTAGAATCTTCTAGAATGCTCCACCGGTCTCTCGAACAGTTGTCGCGGAGTCTCTGAGTATCTAGAAGGTGACATCACCTACATAAAATCTGGCGCGTGCACGCGTATGTGAGTTATTCGCGACTTTTAACCAACGCGATATCAGCAACGGAGCGCAACGCAGAGTGACCACCGCGTATATTCCAGCGATAATAAATAAAGGAAGTTCCTGCGGCGAGAAGTTTTTCTACGTAGAATTTGAAAAAACAGTCTTTTAATAAGTGTCTGAAATATTCTGGAAACATTTAGTGACTATAAATATTAAAAAGCCATAAACCGTGACAATATTTACGGAGATATTCGCAAAATTAGAGGCAATGTCAACTCCGTGTACAATACCGGAGAGGAAAGGTTAACACCCAACAAATATTTATTCGTGTACACACATGTACGAAGTAAGAGCAATATCATGTACTCCCTCAATACTTGCTACAACATCAGATTGAAGAGACTTTGAGAGCATTTCGCTGATCTCGAGATCATTTGCTTAGGACGCTAATCCACGGACGAGCTGCGAATTCCTATCGCTGCAATTGGCTCTTGAAGTTACCCCACCGCACGGGGGAGTTTCTGTGAGTGGTTAGATTGGTGTTTGCTTAATTTGAGGATTTGTCTTAACCTCTGACCCGGCCAAAGATCTCTGACTAAAGCAAGGAATCGGCACAAAGGCAGGCAAACATGTACCGGTTAAATAAGTTTGTATAGCTCTTGGATTATTATTATTTAGTGCAATGTGGGTACAATGTTGGATATGGTTTATGATTTGAATACTTTTAATAAGCTGATTAAATTGTACAGCGGATTACCCAAATTTATTCAGATGTATATCAATTCGGCTGCCAACTAAAACCAATCATATTTTTTAGTGTTTAACATAGTTCAACATATTCCGCTAATACTAAACGAAAGTAATTTTCTTTACCTGTATTTTTTAATTCACATTTCGAGAAAATATACATTTTCAGTAACATCAGTTAATACTTCTGTTGCCGCAATTAATTCAAATTATGTAAATCATATTATAAACCATGGCGGCCCCTGTAGCCTAGTGTGCATGGCGCTGGCTTTCCGTACCCGCAGTTCCAGGTTCGATTCCGGTTCAATTTCTGGTACATCTATGTAACATAACATAATATATCAACTTTCTCAAGCCTGGGTATTTTTCTTATGCGTTTCGTTACAGTAGTTGGGTCTTTTTGGGTCTGTTGTAGCATTGAAAATATGTAAAAATATACAGGGTTATTTGGAAAACATTAATACCTTGCCATGGTTATGAGTCGAAAATGTTTGAAAAGGTTGTTGTGAAAAAGCAACCATGCCCTTATGGGATAGTTATGGAGATATGCAACATCAAAGATGGCATATTTTTCAATTTTTCTAACTTTTTTTTTAAAATTCGGATTGTCGTATCACTTATATGGAAATGGAATAATTCATTCCAATACAAGTCAAATAAAAAAATGAAAACCTTCGAATTCTAATTGGAAAACATTCCAGTTGAAATTATTGGAGGATTTTTATCATTTTAACTCATTTAATTTGTATTAAAACGATACAATTTAAATAAGATATGATAGTAAAAAATAAGTAAAAATATTGAAAAAAAAATGCAAACTTTGATATTTCATAACTCCCTAACTATTGATATTACGATGGCTGCTTGAATTTTCGACTTAAAATCAAAGCAGGAATATTGTCCTACTTGGTTGTTAATTTTTTCCAAATAACCCTGTATATAAGAATTAATAATAATAGACTTTAAAATATAGAGGTATCATTACCAACTGCGAAATCTATGTATTAAATTGTCAGTGAGACTACAAGTGTCTCTAGCATAGACCAATCAAAGATACGGAAAATTCTTAGAATTCAAACACTTATATAGAACTTTAAAAATTTGAAAATATGTGGATGTTCTTACGAACAAACGTGAACGTTGCATTGAATAGAGTAATCACTTAAGCCAGCTCATAAAGCCCTGGGCTTGTACATGTTTCTCGTTTTTATATAGTTTCGTCTCGGTAATACTATAATTCATCTTAATTTTCTGACATGTTATTATTTTTAATACACATATTTTAATCTTTACCCAATCTTCTTTCTCCTTTCCACTGTATCGAAGGTGAAAAGCCAAAAGGGCGTTAGTGATTATTTCGAAATTTACAGAAGAGCAAAAGAAAGTTCTGTCAATCTGATTTTGTCAACGTTTCTTTTATTATTAAACGATTTTCATATTTATTTATCTAAAAAACATATAGAAATCTTTTAAGTTAAGTCACCTGTTTTTGATATTTTTTTATTTTTTCTTCTCCCACTCTTTATTTTTATTTGAATTTTAAGAGGAAGTCTTCATTTTAATACACACGAAAGTGCTTCATTTCAGCTATTTTTTGGTATTTTATTACTTAAATAATTTAAATACTTCGTATATCATGAGGCGTTGCATTTTTATAGATAACTTAAAATGAAAAGGGATCAAAAAGCATTTTATATTATAATGAACGTCTATCCTTCAGATTAAAAGATCAGATGTACCCCATACATGTGTACATGTGAGCGAGGATATTTTCGGTGTCGCAGCAACATCCTTAAGGTTAGGTAATGATAAATAACGATGTCTGTCTGCCGCGGTGGTTTATGATTTTAAGTTAACCCCTAATTCTGATTTCCCCGCCCGGTCCGCTGTCACCCCCGCGGGAAATCCGCCCCCTGACCCTCCCTCGACCCTCCCCGGCCTCCGACCCCGCTTCCGGTGGATAACGAGATAGTTCCGACAAAATTCCAACAACAATAAACTTTTATCCGTAATCAATCTTAATTAGGTGCAGAAACCCGCTCCGTGAATGTTTGGTCTATACTTTGTTTGACGTGGATCGGTCGGCCTGATGCAAACTCAATACGACCGTCGTGGGAGGGCGCTGATGACGAGTATCCCGAACGGGGCTGGTTGTTTCGAGAGGGTTGTGTAACTATATATGCGGCATTCAAGATAACTATCATCAATAATCAACACGGTACTCAATTACGCTACTTCCACTACGCCTTTGGTAGGTACAGAGGAAATGACTTAGTTTCGAAAATTTTATTTATTTATTTATTTATTTAACATAACATTACATTGAATTACATTACAAATATAATTATACAATAATAATTTATCATACATTCATATGATAAAATATGTAACTACCCAACTAGGCTGGCCTGTTTTAGGGCAAGTTACATATTTCATTTTAAAACACAATATTCGAATATAGGTACTCATTAGTATATATAATTAATTAATGATTTAAAGTTCAAGTAAATTAGTACATTATAAAAAATTAAATTAGATTGATACAATACAAATATTTTAATTAAATTAATACAATAAAAAGTTAAATTAGATAAATACATTATATAAATTAATACATTAGTATAACATTGTCAATAGTCTTATGTTTTCTCCTGAAAATATTGTCTCTTAAATTAATATGATCTAGAATAATCGTATTTCTTTACCAAAAGAGAATATTTTCAATATTTTTTCAGTATTTTTTAAGAACATAATTACAGTCTACTCTAATGTTATGTATATTAAATAATTCAGATGAATATATACATACGATACATACGTTTAAAAGAATATTTTTTCATACTTTAGTCAAAGTCTCACTTACCAGTAGCGACATCTATTAACTGTTTCAAGCGAATGATAAGTTTCAATCATAGATAAAGATTGACATGCAAGTAACAAATTTCGATTATAGATGGAGATAGCATATTCGTATTATGTAATGCTAATGAGGTACATAAAAAACATATAAAAAATATTCCAAATTTGATAAATGTACGCTTGAATTTTGGTGGAATCTTGAACGTAAAATTGTATAAAGTGCTCAAAAAAGCCAGCCTTTAGACAGGTTGCAGACCTTTAATTCTGTTTATTTTGTACAAATTAAATTTTAATCTTTAAATTTCGTGAAAAACATAAACCATATAGATATATGTTGTCGCAAACATTTTAATTTAACTATTTGAGTACTGCAACTATTCTATAGAAAGTATTTAAATATCTCATTTCGTTCGTAAAAAACGCATCGCCTGACCATATTTTCGTCGACATTAGTTGTAAAATAGGTCACCACAAAAAGTCCTTTCATATTAACGGGATAATATATAATCTTTGTCTACCCTGAAAATCCATTCCAAATATTGGTGAAAGAATTTTAGAAATCTGATGAGTAGTTTTCGAGATTACCTCCTACATCCAAAATCACAAACTTTACCTCTTTATATATATTGTGTAGATAAACATTCAAAGGTGTACCACAAAAATTTGTACCTGTATCCGCAGTACACCTAAAATACACCAATCGACTGATTCACGATTGCCTTATGTAAAATTCATGTGAAATTTTTATGAAGCTTATCAAAGTTAGTGATTTGTAATTGTAATTATAAATTTTAAAGCCGCCGTGACATGCAACACGGGGAGTAGGTCACGCCAATTATTTTTAAACTCGGAAATAACAAACACTTTAAAAATTCACCTATGTAATTACTACAGCTTCATTCAAAATCAAAAACAAAACAAAATACATTTTGTAGCGATCGAAATCATTGACGCCTTAACAATCGAATAACAACTACACCGCCGAAAGGTTGAAACCATTTTAAGGGCCGTAATTTTTGGATTAATTTATCACGCAATGCGTCCAGAGAGTAGTATAATAATTATTACTTATGTATGTACGTGCGTGTGATGTGATTTATTACAAAACTTGCAAATAATGAAGTATCACGAACTTAATGCGAGATCGGGTTTCTTAATCGGTAGGGGAGGGTGGGGCGTGTTGTGACAAATTTATGAAAAAAGGTGTTGTGGAAGAATCTTTAATAATATCAAAAACATTACATTTCAGTTGAATCAAACAATTCTTCACCTATAAAAAATTAGCATTATTGACCATGTCACCAAAAGGACAACGCAACAAAATACGGTTTTTCAAAATATGGGAATTGTCACAACCTGCCCCACCCGAGGGGTCAGTTGTGACAAGGGTGGGGCAGGTTGTGACGAACTAATCGTCAAATATTGTTGTAATTTACGTAACAAAAAAATGTTACGAACAATTAATTGTACAAGTAGTAACATGTTTTATAATTAACTGTCAACAAATAAACAAAATTTGTACTCTTATTAACTGTGGTAAGAAAATTCTGTAATCTATTAAAATTATTTTTTCCCAGTCAAACAAAAGACATAAATACAATCTTGAGTAAATTTGTCCATTCCAGAACATAGCTCATTAAACCATCTCTGGCATTTTATGCACCTCACCCACCTTTTACCCGAAATATCATTAGAACAAGGGTTTTTACAAGCAATGCATTGCTCATCTTCTTCATTCTTCATCGCTGTCGTCAGTTTCCATGATAGGTGGCTCCTCTTCAGTCTTGCTGGATGAAGACGATACTAGAATTCGTTCATTCACTCCGAAAGTCTCTTTCTTGGGCAGTTTTTTCTTTATTTCCGCTTTTGATTTATTGGGTGCTTATTTTTTTTAGTTCCTTTTGTGATTTGACTTTCGCATCTTTTCGCCTTTATTTTCCTTTCTTAGATTATCGTCCAATTCTTCCTTATTTTTTATTGGCGTGTCAGTTAAAATTACGCTTTAAATTTTCTTTCTACTACGTAGGTTCTTTCTTGGATTAGCTTTAGGTAATAGCCGGATTTGTTCTGGTGTTCAATGGTGTTGTCCAATTTTCGTGAATTTTGATCATATTTTGACATGCATACTCATATGCAAGCTTTTTCGCATCAGCTGTGGTCAAACCATAATAAACTTTACTACATTTTGCAATGTCATCTCCGAGTTATTTTTCTTGGCATGGGTAAAAATTTGTCCCGGGTTGCAATAGCCCACCTTAGAATTTACAAACGGAAGGGCTTTTTTCCAATCTATGAATCGTTTTAGTGTCATATATGACAATTATAATTGGCACCAAAAGACACCGCGGCTTTTCGAAGAGACACGTTTGTAGCCTCTATCTCAGCGGCAGTGAGTTTATAAACACTTTCGGGAATTTCACCCTTCTTCGTTTTTTTAATGTAGTTTCGCACCATTTTGAATCCTTGAAGAAAACGAATAAAAAAAGTAAAGTAAAAATAATAATTGAACTGTACAGTTTCACATCTAATAATTGTTTTATTAAAAATAAAATTTTAATTATTTCGAAGGGGCTTGTTGTGACAGTCACAACTAGCCCCCACATTTTTGTAACAACTCGCCCCATACGATCATTTTATATTAAAATGTCTACGAAAGTGAATTTATTTACCGCGAGGTTTTCCTTTATTGCTGATAATACAGCCAAAAGACACAACATTTGGTAAATAAAATGTAAAATAACTCACCTAGTATTGGTTAAACAACAGAACACTTGGAATCAGTGCAGAAAAAGTTAGTTTAGTACCTCAAAATCAAACTTTATCATTTAACTTTAATGAAATCAACCGCACGGCTCCAATATTTTGATAGCAACTGACGCTACGGAGTTGGCATGAAATGAATCTATGCGGGTAACGCTAAGTCAAATGGCACGAATTTTAAACGCCTTGTCACAACCTGCCCCTGTCACAACACGCCCCACCCTCCCCTACGGCATTTGAATTTCAAAATTCATTTTCGTTAAAACAGAATATATAGAGAAAGATTTTATAATATTTTTAATAAATTTATATAATACAATGAAGTCTTTGGATGTTTCTAGGGCTCACGACCAATCATATGGCTGGCTTAAGTAATCACTTTACACAATGTAACGTTAACTTAAGCCAGTAATGTGATAGGTAGTAAGCCCTATAAACACCCAAAGACTTGCATACCTACTTTTCAATATAGATAGGTTTTTATCTCTGTGAGATATCTATTATATATCCTAATTAATGACGATTCCAAATCCAAATCCAAAAAAAAGGGCAAAAATTCAGTATTGTGTTCATGGAAAATGTTAACGTACCTACTCCAAATATTCTGAGTAAAAATATGATATTTATTTATACGTAGGTATATTGTTTTACACAATTGTTTTCATAATGCAGTTTTTACCGAGCCTGTACCGAGGAAAATATTTTTCGCTTAGTATTTGTACAAGCAGATGCTTAATTATATTAAAAATATATATATTTATATAAAAAAATAATTTTGGAAAAATTTATGTAAATGATAAAATATATTATTGTAATAATTTTTCAAATTTTGATTAAAATTATGTTGTTGCAAGAAGCTTGTTGATCTTGTGGTTAGGACACATGCCTGGTGATCCAAAGGTCGCGCTTTCGAAACTCACTCCAGACTAGCAAGTTAGTCTTATTTTCATAGCACAAGCGTTTGGCTTAGTCTGAGAATAGTAAGCATATTGATGTGACACGTATTCGCATCTCTATCAAATTCTCTATTTAATATCAAACGTAATGATTTCGTTGTCTGTCCGTCTGTCTGTCTGTCCGCGTAACTTCGTATAACGTCCGTAATTTCGTTCGAATTTACGGCTAAAAAAACCCAAATGAAACGGCCAAAGATGGGGCTTGAACCCTGGGCCAGTAAACCTAAACTGGCCGCTTTATGCATGTTACTACGGCTGCCTCGCCATGGACCGCCTAAAAGATGCTTTAAATATGTGGCATTTCATACTATAATACATAATCCACCAATCTAGGCCACACATACACATACGTGGCAAGAATTAGTAGTAGCTTGTTGGTCTTGTGGTTAGGACACTGGCCTCGTGATCCAAAGGTTGCGGGTTCGATCCTCACTCCAGACTAGCAAGTTAGTCCTATTTTCATAGTACAAGCGCTTAGCTTAGTTTGAAAATAGTAAGAATATTGATGTGACACGTATTTCCGTGTTCACATCTCTATTTTTTTAAGTAAAAAAAAAAAAAAAAAAAAATTCCGCGTAATCAAATCGAGGCACAAGGAGGATACGCGGGCCGTATACAGGTCATTGCACCGTCAGCAATTCAGATGATTCATCCACACACACAGCTATACTTCAAGAGAGTTCTTTGTTCGGAAAACTGTTAAAAAGCAGAAAATGCCCTTTATGGGCATGTCAGTCTCACAGCGACCCCCGGCGTAGGCCGGAGGCTTTTGTCTATCGAGTATCTATCATTGCTTTGTAACAATCATTATGTACAACTTGTAATTGTTTTATCGAGCGAATAAAATCATCAAGCATTTCGCGACTTAGGAGAATCCCGTCACATGACGGGTGGCGACCCTTAAAAGCAGTTTTTTCAAATCCGTCACACACATCATCCTTAACCAAAACCCCCCAAAAATATATATTATGGCTTAGCAAAGACGCAAACCAATGTTCCATCATTTTTTACGGGTTACAGCTAGTTATATAATGCCAACTGTCAACTGAACAACAACAACAACACAAAATGTCAACTGAACAAATCTGTACGTGATGGCATCAATTATTCAACGAATGGATTTATCTTTAACAAACAACTTCTTCTTTTCCTTTTATTAGATCCGTTGAATTTTGGTACAACGCCCCCAAGGATGATGAGGTCCAGCTATTCCTCCATCTTTTAGGTGGTCTTCCCAGTGCACGTCGTCCAGAGGGGATTTAATTAGCTGCTGTATGCACGAATCTGTCACTGTCCATCTTGGCTACGTGAGTCATTCAGAATCTCCTTCTGGATCTACTCCATAATGCTATGTTCTCTATTTTTCATACAAAGAACTTTGTACATTTTGTATATCAACAACAATTCGTTGTATAATTTTTGGTTCTACGAAATCCATCTCAAGTCTAGCGTTAATGATTTATATTGGGTATAATGGATTTATATTCTACTTATTCTCGTATATATTTCTTTCAATCGTTTTAATCAATGACATAGAGGTGACTGTGAACCGACCCTTGGCGATAACAAAAGTTTATTTTTCCACGCGCTTTTGGATTGATTGATCTGACCGTAGTGATTAAGTAAAATAAAATACACATGAGTGGTACATCCCTAAAATCTATAAAATTTTTACTATAACGGAAATTGCGTTCTTGCACCATACGCCGCATGTAGCGGGAATGCGAGACCACGAAATGCACGTGCATCCTTTAAACTGTCAAAAATTTATTCACTTGAAATTAGTGTTACAATAATAAAAATAATATTTTGTCGACCATCTTGAAACGATTCTGTTTACTTGCGAATTCACGAATGTTTCGATCGTTTTTTAAAATAGTTTTTGATTGCCTATTGAGGCTAATTGAAGATAATTGTATTTAAAATATTTGAGGCCTACATTTAGGTAATTATGAGCATAAATTATTTTCAACTCAATAAAATAATCGAAAATAATAAGTGTAGATTATTATAACTCAATCCTTTGAGTGTCATTAATATATAATTTTGTATTTATTTTCATTTTTAAGCAACTCTTATCGCGCGTACATGAATAGGTACGCGCACGATTTTTTAATTTATTTTATATCTACATCATTTGGCATAATTATGGTAAAATTTTAAGTCTTAATTCACCTGATGAAGGAAACGGACGTTTCCGAAACATGTAGTGAAACAAGTTCTCAAATATAAGTGGAAAAAAACAAAGTTGATTGTTTTATTTCATTATTTGGTAAAATTTTTGCTGTGCACGTGTGCAGCATGTAACGGAAATGCAAGACAATGAATTTAGTTGTTTAAGTGAAATTTTAATATGAACGAAATGCGCGCGCATCTATGCACACCAGGAGTCAAACGTCAAAGAGAGTAAAATGTATATATTTAGTATATTGTTTATGGTTGTTGCGTAACTGTTAAAAATTTATTCACATAAAATTAGTGTTTCAATAATATAAATAATATATTGTCGACCATTTTTAATCAGTACACGTACCAATCATAAAGATTCTCAATACAAAAGATGAGGAGCAACTGGTTATTGAATGGAAAAGTAAAATTGTTTTTTGAATTACGATTTTAGCTATGTAATAGAAATACCAAAAAGGGGCTTGTCGTACAGATTTCGGTATTTCATATTATTGTCGATGTTTGAGTGCGTTTAGATGTGTTTGACAGAATATTTTTTGCTTGAAAATGTCCATATATGTGTTGTGATTGTTGACGTTGTGGTAAAGTATTGCTTTCGATAAGATATTGCAGGCCAATCAACATCAACACATCAGTCCTAATGATGGACCCTTGCAATGGGATCCGAAATGCCGGCCAAAAATGTCATAAAAATACGGCATATTACCCTAAAAAAACACAAAACCAGAAGATTCTGAACGGCCTTAGAACTTAAGGACATTTTCAACATAAAAAAATGTTACATGAATATTCCAACTATTTCAATAGAATGAGAAGAAGTCCGAACTACTCCAATACGCAAGCCAGATTCCTGAGTTTCCAAGAAGTATAACGGAATGATAGTGTGAGTGAGTGCTTCACTCGCACAAAAGATAAATAAACTCATTTTCAAACATAATAATATAAAGCAGGATTTTTTCATTAGGATAACATGAAAATGTCTGTCAAATGAAAATTTGAATAAATCTAATTTTTACTGAACTTTTAAAGCTTTAATATTTAATGAAAACATATTTTGTTAATTCAATTTTTAAATCCAATTTGTAGTGAACTTTGTGCTTGTTGCAAAGCCGTATTTATATTGTGTAAATTGATGAAAATTTTAACATCACAACCAAAGAGCATTTGGGATGTTTAAATATGATCGGTTTTTCAGAATTTTCATATAATTTAATGGAAAATCATCATACTTTTGAGAGAAAAAAGGATTTATGCATTTTATACATAAATAGTTTTGATCCTGAATTGAATGATTTAGAATCATTAGAAATAACTATAGCTTGTAAAAAGAAAGAAAATATCACAAACAAAAAATATCACTTAATCACAAAAATTATTTGCATATCTTTCAAAGTATATATATTAAATACGACTAGAATTCTTTTTCATATTATTTTATGGATTTGTAATAAAAAGACAATAATTTAATAAATGGGAGTACTTTTTTTTATTTAACGCTGAAAATGATTATTATTGAAATCGGGTGCATAAATAAGTAACTTCAAGCAGTTACTCACATAACCTCGATTTTTATGCATTAAGTATTGAAAAATAAATTGAATATGATCAAAAAATAAATTCTATATTATTCTAATAAATTAAAACGACTCCAAGTATTTTAAATAAATAATGAATTACCTACCCTTATTGTACCGGATTTCAGAATCGATTAACGAAGTAAGGTTACACCGCAAGCCCCATGAAGTTTACGGCATGTTGTAGATTTACACCGACAATGACAGCACAATTCTCTGGTAAGATTAACCATGTACGTATGTAGGTACATATACAACGCAACCTATTTCAAAATCTCGCTTACGATTTTGAACCACTATTAATTCATCCCTTAATCTAGGCAATAACTCCACAGTGTTTCGAGGTAAATCAGAAGTTAATCATTCATACGTTACGCAAGGCTAACATTCTGAGAAACCAATGTTTAAAATTTTACCTCATAATATAATACCTACAATACTATTTCATGATGATTGATTTTATTTTATTATTCAAAATCATCTGTTATGCCAGTTATTTATACTATTTTATTTATTGTTATCATCAAGTTTCACGAGGGTAAAACATTGTCTGATTTCATTTATTTGATGATATTGTGTACTTTTCATTTCAATGAGCATGAAGTTGAATTTTTATAGATAAATAAATAATTTGTTTATATAAAACAGTTTCCATTATTATTTAACATTTAATAATCATTTTTGATAAAAATATAAATTTCAACTTAATAATAATAATACACTATAGCTAGACCGCATTCAAAAGAATGTGCGCAAAAAATATGTGTGTTGTTACGATGCAAAAAATGATCATAAAAGAAGTTTTTCTAGTAAGTAAGTAACCTTTTTTAAACTAAAAGTATTTATTTATTTGGAATATATATCGAAGCTTGTAATACGGGCTTGCTAGGCAACCTTCTCCCGCTTTCTTGTTACCGGACAAAGCTAGGGAATGGTCTTATGATTGTGGTCGACCTATAGTTTATGCATGACATTTTTTTATGTTGTTATGTTCAGTGAACATAGATATACCTGTATATAAAATATTTTTAAAATAAATATTGGATATTTTTAAAATATTTTTAAAATAAAAGAAAGGAGTAAAAACTTAAAATATTGATTTTTAGGCGTATTCTATTATGTTGAGTGTTATGTTACGTTATGTATATGTTAAGTGATCCGAAAGAATATCATATAAACATTAAAAAATATATTTTTGAACACTCCACTTTTAAAGTATATAAGTATCATTATTAGCTACGAAATCTATGTAAACATACAAATATATGATAAGACACTACAAATATCTCTAGCATAGTCCATTAAAAAGACGAAAGATTCTCAGATCTGGAACATATATAGAACTTTCAAAAATTTCATAATGTGTGGATGTTCTTACGATGGTGAACGTTGCTAGAGATATCTGTAGTGATCATATAAGCCAGCTCATACATGTTGTAAGCCCTGGACTATCGTACAAAAAAGACTTCCATACACGATTCTCATAAAAACAGTTTCGTCTCTTTGAATGGTACTAATCTAATAGTTTACCGAGTTTAAAAAGAACAGTTTACCATTTCTCTTTCTTAAAAGTTGACAAATGTTTTTTACCCTCGCCAATCAACAATCTTAACAATCATCTCAAAAACTGTCGGCATATTTTATTTATTAGTATTTTCGTGCGCAATATCTCATAAGGAAAGCTCAATTGATGCCTATCTTTCTCAGAACTTAAATTGTGAAGGCCTTTAACACCTACAATACCCAATTTTATTTTCAAGTATATTCAGGTAAAATTTGACAGTATCCATATTTTACATCAAAATATTCTTAATGAATATTAAACTGTTTCTAGAGAATAAATGATCAGCCTAAAATTTTAAGAGAATTTCAATTAGTATAATTTATAACCGAGAGTTAAGAAGAACAAGTTTTAAACTGTCTTAAAGTTTTACGTACGTACTTAATAAATTACTTGAGTATTTTATAATTTCAACCTGAAAATGATTTAAATTTACAATAATGTCAATAAAATTATTTCTAAGGACTTATCGATTCCTTCACACAAAAAAAATACGTGGATCTTTTTATGACATGGAGTTTAAACATGACATGTCAGTTTACACATCGATAAGTATTTCTCTTAAAAAAACTTTTGACACCATAGGCTAACCCATATGGTATTAAAAAAATATATATTTTCTACGATCGATAAAAGATGATTGTCTGGCAATGCAAACAACATTCAGCACTTTTTTTCATAATTTTTCTAAATATCACATTATGGTATCAAATGGTTTCAAGTCAAAATTCATTCATTAGGTTCCTAATATTTACAATAAATGTATAATAACGACTGTAATTGAATTATTTAATTAATAAATAACCAAACTAACAATGTTTTAAAACCGAAGAAAAATGCGCCACTTTTTTAGTTTTTTATAACTATAACGACTGAAATGTATTTTTAATAATATTACAATTTATGTGAGATATTCAACCCTCTGGCTCAGGAAGGAAGCCTCAGCTCTGAACCGAAGCTATTTGGTAATTACTCAATAGAGTGGTATCAAACAAAGTGTATTTTATTTTAAATATGAAAGAATTCAATTTTAAATTGATATAGTCGTGTCATTTATAACTGGCAATGGAAAGTTCTGTTCATCCTACTACGAGTAGTGAAACAATAACATTTTTTATTAATTGTGAGCCCATTAAAAAAAGTAATTTAAATAATACATTGAATAAGAATTTCATGTTTTGAAGAGTAATAATTTTATAAGCCCAATTTTATTTTGTAATGTTCTTGATCTAGTGCTAATATTTTTTTTATATTTATTTAATTTTCAGTAACACACATCTTTATAATCCGCAAAATGTAAAAGTATTATTCCTGTATTTGTGTAAAGATTCAAGCAAGCATCAATTGGAATGGAGGCTATCCATTTTAATCTGACATTTAGTGCGATTATTCAATTCAGAGTTTTGAAATACCACTGTTAAGTTAAGTTAAGTTTTACAAAATACGTAGAAAAGAAAAAAATAAGTGAAGAAAATAAGTGATTTGTACCCAGAAACAAATTATTTTACAGGAAAACTCATAATTTGTCGCTTGTGTCATATAGACTATACTGAAACTTTGGGAACCTTATAAAACACATTAGTGAAGCAGTTTGTCGGAAACTCTCAGCATCAGTAACTAAACACCCTCAGTAAAGGAACCACAGGTTATAATTCAGAGAACTGGCAAAGCGGTTCCTTCCGTAACCGTATAACATGGACGGTAAAATAAGGGATGTACCTTCTGACTATGATTATCTATAATATTTAAATAATAAACAAGCCTTCCCCGGATTCAAATGTCATTGTAATTTAATATGGGAGGTTAGAAGGACGAGAACAATGGGTTTTGAACATTAATAATATAAGAATATATGGTAAAAAATAACATTCTAAGCATTCTAACAAATTTTACATATTACACGTAATAATGTGAAATATGTTATAATATACGTTCTTATTTACATGTATGTACACGTCATAACGATGCTAAAAAATGTATAGCGGGTGGCATTTAATTTAATACAAATATACATTACACTTATTTTTTATTTTTTTTATTTATTTATTAGAGACACTAACAGGATAATAGGTACATGATACTCTGATAACAAACATTATAGTGAAGACTATGCCCATTATCCCAATTACAAGTGTCTTCGGCACGCGCTAGTAACATGTATTTTTGCAATTAATTATATTTTACATGTACATTTATGTACATTATATATTTTGTGTTTGAGTGTAGTGCGATTAGTATTTAAGAATGATTGATTTAATGGATCTATAGGTTCATGTCGTCATTTAGAAAATGGATGTTGTGAATGTATGTATTTTGCGAGGGATCCTTGAGAGCAATTTACAAAATTAGACTTAGATCGGCCAAAGACTGTAGGATCATATAAAGAACAAATACATAGTTAAGACGCTCAGATTTACCTTTACACTGTCCTTGTATATAGATGATTTATTAAAAACTTATTCGCCGTGTGTATTCTAAAAAAACCTATTCAAAAAATTTACGATTAAATAAAATAGGTTTACGATTTTTTTTAAATGAACAACACAAAGTGCTGGGCTTAAACTGCGATAAACATTATTGTTTAAAAATACAGATTCTCTCTCATCTATTAATCAAGGCAGAACAACTCGAGACAAAACAATACCTTGAACCATAATATATCTCAATTAACATTGAAACCATTTATTGTAATCACAAGCCGCCATTTTGTGAGGTTCCTTTGCCGTGTTGGGGCCAATTAATTAAAATTATAATGGATACGGAAATGGGGGCCCGGTAAATTTCCACCCCCTCGGTACGACCTGAAACAATGTGAAGCACATAAATCAGTGGAAATTCCACTGTTCGTCTTCCGTGCACGCACACGCACAATCTTTGGATACATTCAAAAGTATTCCAATGTTCCCGTTACTACACGAATGTTTAATTTTTTTACATATCAGTTCTGACATTATGTAAATAATATGGTCACAGTTTGGAATAGTCTGAAAGGAATTCGTGTACACCAAAATAAGCCGGAATTATCTACGAAAACTCTACGGTTATAAATAATGCGGAAAATGCTCACGACGCAACAGTTTTGAATATGATAGCTGTGAGAAATCAGATGAGCCATACAGACAGCAACGGACGGTTCAGTGTGATTATTGACCAGCAATAAAGTACGAGAATACCTACCGGCGTGCGAAAAGTTTTCGATAGTGACGTGAATCAGAATTCCTAGAGACAAGCGAAAGATTTTCGAATGACTATTACTAAAGGAGTGTGAATTACAGAACAGTGCTTCAGTTTAATCAGTGTCCAGTGACTTCTTAATAAATATTTATTTATTTCATGCCAAGTATTTCATTTGGTCATATACCGTAACGTGCCTCGATGCCTTAACAATATATAAAATTATATCCATATCTAATAGAGTCTCATATTCTAACTTTATTTCTTATAATTATAAATATATTTTCGTCTTTCGAAAGAAAAAACGTTGGTAAACATTGTAAAAGAGAGCCCCTTTAAAAAAGCATATTTTTTTTAAATAGAAAATAAACGTCTTATTTTGAGAAACGCACTTCTTGCACTCTCTAGTCGAGCTCATACTTCTGGAGATGGATCCTATTTCTCGTTCACACATAAACTCAAGTATTTACATATATAGCTTGACTATTTCTATTAGTTCACTGTTAATGTTTAAAGTTGTTGTTTGAAGCATTATTTTTGTTATTAACAAGAATGTTTGTAGATAGTTGTAATTAAACATTCGGTATAAAAACTTGAAACATAATATATAATCTATACCTTTAAAACTCAATGTCTATCTGTCTGTCTTTCTGTTCTCTATACAAATCCACACCGTTTATTCGATTCGATTGAAATTTTGCATACTTATTCTTTAGGACTCAGCGGGTAACACAGGCGATATTTCCCCCCTATTCTCATACCTCTTTCCCACCCTGACATATTTTAGATGCAAATCTGTATCGTTTGACTGATCGGACTCAAAATTTGTAAACTTATTCTTTAGGACTCAGCGGGTAACATGGGCGATATTTCTCCCCTATTCTCATACCCCTTTCCCTACCACTAACATATTTTCGATGCAAATCTGTACCGTTTGACCGATCGTACTCAAAATTTGGAAACTTATTCTTTAGGACTCAGCGGGTAACATGGGCGATATTTCTCCCCTATTCTCATACCCCTTTCCCTACCACTAACATATTTTCGATGCAAACCTATGCATTGACCGATCGTACTCAAAATTTGGAAACTTATTCTTTAGGACTCCTCCCCCTGATATATTTTCGATGCAAGTCTATACCTTTCGAATCAAACCTTTATTTTCTCCCACAAATTTATTTCCTACTTAATCCTTAACCCGTGCAACGCCGGGTACGAACAGCTAGTTTTATATATTTTTTGTTTAAATTGCAGTTAAGGAGATTAAATTTCATACTAACAATGTAAACTACTATGGTCAATTAGATTGACATTGGACGTACATTAAGCATAACGTGAAGCGAAAAATTGCGAATCTCTGAGAAATAATGTGCACACGGGGACGGCTTAAGCCGAGAATTGTCTCCAAGCAATCATATGGGAGCAAAATCCGTGTCTCAGAAATTGTCTTAATTCGAATCGAATTCTCATGAAAATCGCAACGTCAGAGATAAACCATAAAGGGAGAAGCAGTTGTTCCGTTTTCAGAAGAATATCGTTGTTATCTTAATGTAGTAAAACTTTTTTTAGTTGCATCAAAAATTTCAAAATTATGACGTGAAAACGTCTTTAAAAATGAACGACAGTTTCTGTCAAAGTAATTTCAAACCGTAATAACTCGACTAAAAATAGACACAACGCCGCCATTTTACTTTAAAGAGAAAGAATGAAAGTTTTTGCCAGTTTGGCTTTCGTAGTAGCTGGAAATCGTGAATTGTGCTCGCAAAGATCACACTCATGAACACGTGCCCCACGTCTCAGAGACTATTTATTCAATAAAAATAATCTAAGTGTGGTATGTTCTATAATTTATTTTAGACTAGCTGTGCCGGCGCGGCATCGCACGCGTAGATTTTTAGAACACTGTTTGGATCGTCATAGAACTTTCGCGAAACTTCTAGAACATTCTCCTTCCAGAACTTCCCAGAAATTCGAATGTACAGGAACCTTCTAGACACACCGACATATTACGCCACTCAGTTTAGAACCTTATAGAACTTTCGGGAATTTTCTAGAACCTTCACCTTCCAGAACTTTCTAGAGCAGGTTTTTCCGGAGCCTTCTTGACTCACCGACACAGTCAGCGCGCCTACAAAACAATGTGCTAGAATGCAAATTTTCGTCACCCACTCCCACCCACGCTCAGCCATCCCCACCAAACTCGCACATTCTCAATGGGACACCAAGGGTTATCAACCACCATAACCACCAGGGGGTGATAGTATTTGGTTGTGGAGAAAACTTGGCGGATAGGACAACACGGGTTTCTTTTTATATATATATATTGATTTAGCCGATAGATACGAGGCAACAAATTTCAAAAAAGTTTAAAATATCACGATTTTCTTAAAATTTCGCTATATATGAGGGCAAAGTACAACCAGAATAACAAATTCCAAACAAGTATGCCTGGATCACAAAATTTCAAAGGCAATGAGACTAAAAACGCCAAGCTCGTATTTAGAAAACGTAAGCGCGCTCAATACACAATATGAAACACGATTAACATTTTCACGAATAACAGCGGCGGTGTCCGACACTACATATTTTGGTCGCTTTAGATTAAACATATAAATTTTAAAATACTCGTTTTAAAATTTGAAGCTGCCCTGACAAATTACTTTTTTATCAGAAAATGTAACGAAAAATTTCATATGGGCGTCGGACAAAGCGAATAAGTCGTCCCGCGGTCCTTAGCGTTATGTGTCCAGCACTTCGCGAACTGAGTTACTTATTTTTAAGTATTTGGCAGGCCAGCCGGTCGTTTGCACTGTGAATCCGAAATGCATCGTCAGCATATTGCATGTCTTCGAGAAAAGAATTCTTTCGGCTTTTTGAAAATAATTAGAACCCTCCGATTCGGGACCACAAAAATATTAAATAAAAAGTAACCCATAAAAACCGAGTTTTTATTATACTCTCTTTCTCATTTACTAGTGGAAGTAATAAAAATAATACAAATATTAATAAAAAAAAATAAAAAAAAAAAAAAAAAATAATACAAAAAAGTAATAAAAATAAAACAAAAATAATACAAATATAAACAATAATACAAAAAATTATACTATAATCAGGATCCGTGTCTACTAGACGCGTTGAAATATTTTCATACAACTTAGTAAGTTGTATGAAAAAACCATTAAAAATTTGAAAAAACCAAAAATTTATTAATTTTTTTTAACGAAAATTTGATAGATCTTCTTGATCGTCGCCACGAGTCTGCTTGCAAAGTTTCAGCTCGATCGTATCACGGGAAAAGGGTTAAAAGTCGATCCAAAGTTTTTTCGTCAAGCAAGCAGACGCCACGAGTTAATATAAAGGGAGTAATTAAAATATAGACGGTTGATGAAATGGTTACTGATTATAAAGTGATATTTTGAAAATTTGTATGGAAAAAAATGCTGTTAATTGATTTCGTTTATGGGATAAAAAAAGAGAATCAAAACAATTATTTTTATAAATTAATTTAACAAGAAATGCAAAGATTTATCACTATTATAATTTGAAGACACTCAAGGATGGTGAATACTCTAAATATTATATATTTTTGGCAAGCAACTATTCTTATTAGAGTATTTCCTACATTATTTTACAAAAAGTTAGGCATTTGAACGCTTTATCATTTTTTTTATTTTGGACAACTTTCTAATAGTTGATTTGTTACAAAATCTGGACATAAAAGGATGGGGCACGATCTTCATGAAATAAACATTTTTATAATAAAATAGTGTTAAATACTATTATTTTATTTTAATTAAAACACTAAAATATTATCATTATTTTTGTCATTTAAATGAAGATACTTTGCAAGTAATTACCCGTTTCATTTTTCAGAGTAAATATGTTATTAAAATCAATAATAATAATCACAACAAGGGGTTCAAAATAATACGATTCGACAGAATGTTTTTGTGCCCGCGAAATAAAAAAACCGGAAAAATAAAATATTTTATGCGTTATTATGTATTCCTAAAAATATATATTTTAAGCTATACCTTCGGAGAAATGTTCTGGTGGGATATTTTTCCGTGTTTCTACGACCTTCATAGACGACCTTTCGGTTCCCATTGCACGGTTCATCATCAGGGCTGATTGACTTACAATACCGTGTCGAGAGCTTTCACCACGGTATTGCACCAATATTTAACCTCAATATCATTAACATACATCACAATACATCAGCCCTGATGATGACCCTAAACGTCTTAATCCTAAACGATAAACCTTAAGATCGTAGAAACAAGGAAAAATATCCAAAAAAACTCAAACTAGAAGAATATACCTTCGAAGTTTTACGTAGGTCAAAGAACATAACAATGTTTTTTGACTTTTGTTTAGAATTTTTATTAAGAAGAAGAATTATTAGATCAGAATTGTAGAAACTGGGAATGAAACCATGATCGCGTAGATCTAAAGTGATTTAAGTTTCTCACCCACTTTAATGATCATTGAAAATGAATCGTTTTAATCTTATCTAAAGTAGCGTATTGGTATTATTTATTTGCTTTATATTAATAATTTCATAGAAGGTTGCACGAGAGATGCAGTACGCAAAAAATATTATTTTCTTCGCGTTTTTATTAATTCCATCATATAGTCGCGTGGTAATCAAAGCATGCCAAACTACCAATTGGCTGCGTCGAAATTGTTTTTTTGATAAATTATAAAATAGTTTATTTTTTATAGCAACGTAAACGTAGAAACTGAAAAGCGGTCCAGATTATACGAGTAGGTAATATTTGATAAAACATACAGGCAAATACTAATAAAATCTGTTTTAAATCCCGAACCCATAGCAAAAATAGGTTACAGTATAAACACATAAACTTGTGTGAAAGTGCCTTGTGTTATTACAATGTGAACGTATTTCGTGCTCATTTTCGTGTTGTTTAATCCGCAACCTACTGCGGATTACAGGCTTGTATTACACAAACTCCATGGAATTATGTGGTTTGCCAGAACCCCGTGGAATTACGTAGTTTTAGTAAAACCAGAAAATAAACACACGTCAAAAGGGATTGTCCACGCCTGACTTCATTGTTGACACTCCTGTTTAGTGGGGAAAATAAATTCCTTACAGGTTACTATACTACTGATACAATACATTTTAAACTTAAGAGTATTTTATAAAAATAACAGTACGCGAAAAAAATATTGAAAAGTGTACATTTATTACGAAAATAATAAATATCATTTACTTTTTTTATATCACTATTGATAAATATTTTCTATAATCCAATAGATGTTTTAATGAAAGTATTTAAAAAAATATTGATTATATTATTTTTATATACCTATGTATTTCTTTTAATTGATTAATTATAAATAAAAGAAGTGGATATATACAAATAATATAATAAATATTTTTTTAATATCAATCTACAATGTTGCTGAATCAATTGAAAAAAAGTAATATTAAGCTAAAACTAATAAAAATTAACCCATAAAAACCAAGTTTTTATCATACTTCCTTTCTCATTTACTAGTGGAAACTGGTTTGGCGCTTAACCCATACGTTAGGCTCGTTGGGATGCGATGATACGAACGGGATAAAAAAATTTGAAAATTCCAAAGTTTTCGCATCTACTAGATGCGTCGAAATCTATTCATAAAATTGTATGAAAAAACCATTAAAAATTTGAAAAATCCAAAATTATACAATAATTATTAATTTTTTTTAACGAAAATTTGATAGATCTTTTTGATCGTCGTCACGAGTCTGCTTGCAAAGTTTCAGCTCGATTGGATCACGGGAAAAGGATTTAAAATCGATCCAAAGTTTTTGCGTCAATCAGACGCAACGAGTTAAAATAAAGGAAGTAATAAGGAAGTATTTTATATATTTATTAAGGCACGTATTATTTTTAAGACGACGTTCCTTAATGCGGCTTGCGGTAGGTGGGCTTGAGTGGTAGAAATCGTCACATGAGGAAAAAGCGTTATGCCCCCTCCATGCGACTTTCTCTCTCTTTCTCTCTTTTTACTATATTATACGAATTTATGTGTGTGCGCGTGCGAGTATCGAGATTCTAATAGATGAGCATCTTGCACGACAGGTTGTGTAACCTCAATACTGAACGCCTGGAAATTTTGTTAAAACTTATTTGTTATTTGTTTTTATTTTAAATCATGCGTGAGTTGTGTTGTCTCGTTACTGCATTTTGCAATGAAGATTCAAGCAATGGAAACTGCAACAGTATATTTAATACAAACTTAGAAAAGTAAGTTAATAGAATTGTATATTTTGATACAAGTATTTTTTTACTGTTTATATACGTTTTATGTGATTCAAATGTTTACTATATACCTACATACATTACAAAAATACGATAATGAAATCTTACGCTCAAACAACTTCAACTTAATGTTTCCTTACATAACAAAAATATAGAAATATAAACAATCTAGATCTCCATTTCGAATAACATTCGCCATTGAAGAAAAGATCTTTTTATTTAAATAGTATTAATAATCGTTATTATTTCATAATAATTATTTTATTAGCATTCAATGCGTTGTTTAATTAAATACATTAATTTCAGTAGCACTGTTGTTGAGGGTTTTCCCAACAAAATACCCAATGCTACACTAGCAGGTAGTTAAAACTAAGAATATTAAAAATAAATAAGATATAACAATAATATAAAATACTGTATATGTAGATATGGTATATTTTAAGTAATTAATATACGTATATGAATAGTAAATTTTATTTAAGACAATCGAATTAGTATATGTAAGCCGTGCGTACGACGCACGTTGTTTCGTTGTTTTGATGTTTACGGGTATAAACAAAAGTATAAACACCAACGCGACGAAACAATGTGCCTCGTACGCATAGCTTACACATACTAACTCGATTATCTTTCTCAAAGAGATCTACACAACATGCGTGAATTTTCCGTTTTAAAGAGTAACACCGTACAAAATTTAAAACTTTTGTGGGATTAATATTTTTAAAATAGATTATATTATTACATTAGGAAAAAATGTATTTGTAATATTAAAATATATATTTTATATTTCATTTACAAATTTATAAAAAAATATTTTGTTTGTAATAAAGAACATTTCAATATTTTTTTATGAACGAGTCATTTCCTAAACTGAAGCGATTTTCAAACATCGTTTTTGTACTAATGCTGGCTACCCAACTAGGATAACCGAGTAATGCTGGCCAGCAAACTAGATTTCTCTACTAATAACTACAACCAACTAGGTTCCTGTAATAATTCTGGCTATCAAATTAGGTTTCTATACTAATTTTGTTTGCCAAAATATATCCTAAAATAGGCTATCAAATTAGATTCTTATATTAATGCCGACAAACAATTTTCTTTAGATTATCTTGATTTTTAGATTCGAAAACATATACCAATGTGCTTCTGTAAAATCCAATTTAATATCAATTTTTTTTTTTGAATATTTCAACAATTTTATATTCAAACATAAAAATTCAAAATATCAACAATTTTATATCAAATTGTATTACATTTAAATAGTCTTGATGGATGTATCTAAAAATATATATATCACACGACAAAGCATTCAAACTATTTTTTTTTCTATTTTTTTTACATTTTATTTAATTTTCACATGCATTACCCATGTTCACAAGTCAGTTTCATTTCACGATGATTAAGCATTTGATTTTCAACATCACAGTAGAAATCTATCTGTGTATATTAAATCTAATAAATATAATATATATTAAATCACCTAAATATTTCATCACGAATTCACAAACAGATACAGCATATATACTCTAATTAATTCTGAATCAATCTGTGGATACAAGAACTGAGTTGCACCAGTATTAAATACATAAATGTATACTGAAGATACTAATGTATTCGTTGTTTTTATCATTGATATTCATAATATTTAAATACATAACATAGTTGTATTCTTTATCTTTTACACTATTACATAATCATTAATACCTATTGGTGTTAACTTATAATTAACATACTAGCCATACATCCGTGAAAAAACACGGAACATAATATTGAAATGGTGGTTTACGTCTATATATATTTAAACAGGGTGTACCAGAGCTAGCAGCAAACTTGGTCGGTAGATTTCTGACTATGTTATGAGTATAAAATGTTCAAGCAACCATGGCCTAATATCAATAGTTATGGAGATATGCAATATCAAATTTTGCATTTTTTTTTCAATATCTTATTTTTTGCAAAAAGTTGAACTATCATTACAGTAACTTAAGTCGATTATGAAAAATTCATTCGCTTTAATACAAGTCGAATAAAATGATAAAAACAGTTCAAAAATTGAAAAAAGTTATTTTTTACAAGGTTTTTATCATTTTATTTAAGTTGTAACTGTAATGATAGTTCAACTTTTTGCAAAAAATAAGTCAAAAATATTGAAAAAAAAATGCAAACTTTGATATTGCATATCTCCATAACTATTCATATAAGTTCATAGTTGCTTGAACATTTTAGACTCATAACATAGTCAGGAATCTACCGGCCAAGCTTCTGCTGCTAGCTCTGGTAAACCCTGTATAGTATAGTATGCTTTTGACGGGTCGCAGATATGCGGTGTTGGCAATTTTGTTAGCGTTCGCGATGGTACTTGCGCGGCCGAGGTTCGAGCCCTACTTTCAGTCGTGTGAATTCTAATTTCGTATTTTAACCGTGAATTTGAACGACATTATGGACGTTAAGGAAAGTTACAGACAGACAGACAACGAAATTATTATGTTTGATTAAAAATATAAATTTTAAAAAGTGCCGTAGAAACACGTAATTATTACAACTTAATCTTTAACTTTTAGATTCTAATATTCATTAGACTCTTTTTAAAGGATATTTGATTAAAAGATTTATCTTTTTACATATTTTGTTTAATCATCGGATTAATTTTGAAATACGAATATATTAACATTTTTAGGTAGGTACTCTGTTTAATATTTATTACCATTTATCTACCATATATGAATCGCTTATATCCATGTGGCCTACGTAAAATTTTCTCGCAAAAAAAATGTTATGGTAATTCATTTGCTAAAGTAAAATTAGTAAAACTGTATATACTTCCAGAACAGCTAATAAGTAGATTGATTATATTATCGATCTAATTAATATGCATCACCATTTAATCAGAAGTGCAGCTCAAAATTCTGTACATTTTTGATAAAAACCTAGTATAGTATAACTTTCTTGAAACTCTGTCAAGACAAATAAATAAAAATAAAACATTTACACTGTATTAAGAATGCAATCTAAAAATTCAGTGACTTATAATCTTTGGAGAAGTTAAATGAATTCAAAAAAATCTAGAATTTCACATTAACATAATGTATAATAAATGATTAATAAAGAATGTATTACAATAATTTTATTGTGGTTTCATAAGTCAAATTGTTTAAAACTAAAGTTTTGTACATTTCTAAAGAAAATAAAACTGCGCATTCGGAATACGTGTCATTACTATTTTCAAATAAAGCTATAAGCTTATGCTGTGAAAATAGGCTTAACGTGGTTGGTGCGGTGGTTATGACGCTGGTCTGGTAATCTGGTGATCAGTGGTTCGAGCACCATTCTAAGACACCAGAGAGTTAGTCCATTTTTCATAGCACAAGCGTGTAGCTTATTTTTAAAATAGTAAGAACATTGATGCGACATTCATAAGTTTTCTTATTTAAAAAAATGTTTATATGTATATATAATGCAATAACAATCATGTTAATATTATGAAGTCCATCTGCTAATGGTTTTTTAATAAAGTACAGAAATAAGGATCGTAAAAATGGAGTCCGAAATAGATGAGAAATGATCGATTCTTCGATACATTAAACATTAATCTACATGTAGATTTTACGTAATATATTAATGATGATATTTATTAAGTGCAGATATCAAAGGATTATTGCCCAACTTTTAATTGATTTTCTTTATAATTATGAAAAAAAGACACCGAAACTTCAATGGTGAAACAAAATAATGACAACACAATTCCAATTATCCACAAAACAAAAAGACCATAAAACTGCATTTCATCATTACCCGACCCACTTTTGTGAATTATGGTCCTCCCATTAAAATACGCATCATGATTGCGCGGAGGATCAAACATGTATTGGCTCCACTTTCTACTCAGTCCAGACTCATGAATTAGAAGAATTTGATAGTCGATGGCGCCTAAGTAGGGCGTTCCTTTCTTGAAAACCCACCCCTGAGACGAAGGGAAGATATTGTCCTCCGTGACCCGAAGCTTGAGCACATCTCCTTTTACTAAAATTTTTTCTTCTCTGCATCGTCTGTTGATGGCATCGAAAATCAAATCTTGTTCATCGATCAACAGTCGTTTTTTACCAATAATTTCTTTGAACGTTTTACACATGCTGGGATGGAATGACACCTTGCGGGAGAGTCTTTGGAGTGATTTGTCAGTAGAACTATTCAACATTTCTGCAATAAATATTGCCTGAAAAATAAAGAATTTTTAAAGAAAGTTATCAGAAATAACACAACAGTTTTAAGTATGGTCAAATCCTATCAAGATCAAAATTATTGGATTTTTTAGAGGATTTATAAATCAAGATATATTTAAGAAGTCTCTCTGAGACGAAGCTTTTTATATGAGTAGATATAGATATAAAGTCTTTGGGCGTTCACAGGGCTTTTGTGTCATACCTGCCGATGTAAGTGATCACTTAAGTAAGACACATGAATAACGTAGGTATATGAAACTTACAAATTTTGATAGATGTGATGGTCCATATGGGTGGAATCGTAAACGTTACATTTCATCCAGCCATACGATAGGTCATAAGCCATCTAAAGGCCGAAAGACTTCCATACCTACTTCCCCATATAAATAGCTTCGTTTCTATATCACGAGACGTCTATAATATGTCTTGACAAAAAATACGATTTTATTTTGATATATTTTTTTAATTAAATAAAACACTATTAAAACCAATATGTATTGATAAATCAACATTCGTTTTGGGTCAATTAACTGATTATTGAAGTTAAAATATTAGTTTTAGCAAAATTCTACCATTCAAATACAGCTAGTTCACAATTACGTATATATTTCTGCATTCATTATGAGTCGAAAACGTTAAAGCAATCATGAACTAATATATTATCAATAGTTATGGAGATCTTCAACATCAAATTTTGCGTTTTTTTTCAATATTTCTGTAACTAATATAGAAAAAGTTCTATTAAAGCGAATGAATTTTACATAATCGATGTAATTTACCGTAATGATAACTTTTTTAGCAAAAAATAAGTCAGAAATATTTTAAAAAATGCAAACTTTGATATTGATATTAGCATGGTTGCTTGAATATATTTAACTCTTCATCAAGGCTAAAATACACCTGAAAAATTTGTGCTACTAGCTATCAGACATCCTTTATAGGGATTAGATATACCAATCTTCCCAACATGAATATTATTCCAGCAGGTAACTCATCTCGAGCGAAAGCCAAATGATTTCCTGAAAGAAAACTGTAAAATGACTACAAAAATCCTTAAGAAATCGTTATACCTGGTAACTTGATGCAGATCTAATGCAACGATCCTGTGTAGTAACCTCATTGCAAACACCATTGACGATTAAAATGAAAAGAAGTTGGTAATGCACTTACTTCAATCAAATTTAGACTATATCCTTCATTGACCAGTTCATCGAGATTTTTCAGTACATCTCTTGGAGGCATTGTTATGAAGGATGTGAGCTTCGCCTTATACAAGGTGGTGATATTTATAGAGCACAGAAGCCAAAAGAATAATACGCGATAGCCAAATGTTTTTAAATTAACATGTTGTGACTGCTCTGTCAAAATGAATCCTACGACCTGAAAAATATAAAGAAAAATCCCAATTATAATGATTTTGTTGTCTGTCCGTCAGTCCATCGTAACTTCTTTATAGTATAAAAACATTTTTTTGTTTTCTTCTTTTTTCTTCTTCTTTTTTTTCTTCTCCTTTTTTTATTTTTTTGTGTTTTCTTTTTTTTTATCTTTTGAGTTTTTCCGTTTTTTATAAAAACAAATACTTATTCTTTAGTATCCGACATGTTCAACGTATTTAAACAAAGTGAATTGTCATGTTTAATAAAATTAAAAGTGTTTTTTTTATAATTAATATGGGTAAAATGTTTTCAAAATATTGCAAATTTTTAATGATTTTTTTTTAATATGCATGCATGATTGATATGAACAAATTTACATAACAGATAATCAAATTTGTAAATTTCTACTTAATTATTTACTAAAATCAATACTTTTATTTATATACGTATTTTAACAATATGATTATGAAATAAAGTGTAAAAAGACTTTTGTAACTGACTTACCCAAACAATTCTACTAAAAGATTTAGAATGAATTTTTGAAGAATTCCTGTTTGTAATATAAACAATAGCGCATATTATGATGAGTGTGAATGAAAGCACAAGCCACGTGCTTAGTGAAAATACATAAATTATGTTCAATCCTGAAAAGAAAATTTCATTTTCTAAAAAAAAATTGAATGGGAGAAAATCGTACGCTAACTTAAAAAATATTATTATTCTCAAGAACAGTTAAAACTAATAATTTCTTTTTAATTTGGAATATTTATGGTCTTTAATTTAATGTTTGGATAATTTGTATGAATAAATTAGTAAATGTGTGTAAAACAAACTGATTTATACCAACTTTAAAATAAATACATATTAGCACGCATTTTATATAATACTCATCACGTCAAAATTGACGAAGTGTACAATTTTATACAATAGGGGTTGCGTATGGTTACGCCAAACAGCTTGTAAGTAGCCATCCGTTTTATTGAAACTAATACCTCTCAATATGATATCATGCAAAAGGAAAATTACTCTTTCTCTCTCAGAAAACACAGATGAGAAAGCAAAAATGCGTTAACAAATTATCATTAACCTGAGATAATCTTTATCTACGACAGAGTATTACAACTATTGATCAACTATAACGACAGTCGAAATCGTCAGTCGTAAAGATTTTCGTGCTAAAAGCAGATATTTTGAAGAGTTCCGAAAGTTTCTTCACGTCACAAAATAACACACAAAAGAATATAACTGATGAAATCTCGGAATAATTGATCAAAAATTTTACTGATAAATTATCATATCCTTTCACCCAATCCAAAAAAATGCACACACCAGAAGAAAAATCATGAGAGCGATTGTTTATTCTCTTTTTGAATTCGGAGCCAAATCAAAAATTTCTTCACGCCAGCGCAGGCTGATCATCAATGCCATCTAGTGTCGGATTTAGCTCCAAACAAGCAGCGTCATTGTCGACATATGGAAAAATCAAATATGCCTCCGGGATAGGTTATTAAATTTTGAATAGGTATTTAATTTATTTTCATTTTGGGAGGTATATACATTTAACTATTATGTCACCTTACCCAGGGGTCAAGATTAATTGTTAGGATATTGCAAACCACTGAAAATAAATTCGAGCATTCACATAAATATACATAAATAAACTTAATAATAACATAACATTCACTAGAACGTACAGTAAAATAAGCCACATACCTTTCACGTACCTACGCTTAAAATATTTTAAGAATAATTTCTGTTATTTATTAAAAAAATTAATATTTAAAAATATACCAACCATCTTCGAAAAATGTGTCTTCAACGCCGTAAATTACTTTAGATGGGGCCGAATTAACTGCATTAGAAAAATCAACCTTATTCAATCTGGATGCAGTTATCGAAATACTCCCTACGGCCCAGTCAGCCAAATCACGCTGGACGATGTTTACGAGGTTTTGGTATGCTCCTTCCCTGTTCTCTTCAAAATATATTAGTTCAACATTTAAATTTAACCTTCTCGTCATCTCTACGAGAATTTTTCCTTCTAAATATATTAAGTCCTTACAGTACACCGATGTTGCTTCTTTTTGGGCATATTTTATTCTTAGATTTTCACATTGAAAATTCATTTCGTCGAGTGGAAATCCCACTGTAAATTTGTGGCCGTTGAATTTCCAATTATTTTCTTCATCCACCAATTGCGTTATAATGGAAATAAAATTAATATCGAAGCTAACCACTCCAGGTTGAAGTTTTTCTTCCAGTTTTAACGTCAGTATTTTCGCCAAAGCGCCGCAGTAATAACATACCTCGTATAATCGAATGCACCCATATGACAACTCTATGACCAGTGTCAAAAATACTTGATTCAAAAATTTTGTGTTAAAAAGAAAATATGGATCCAACGCTTCATTTCCTTCGTCAAAGGCAGTCTTGCATGTTTCGTAATTTTTTTGACAAATAAACAAAACTACGTCGTCAGATTTTAAACCTTTCAGAAAAATGCCATCAAATTTTAAAGGATTCCCTAAACTTATAACATGTATGGTGTAACGTCTTGGTACATTCACCATAGATTCAATAGATTTGATCTTATCGTAATTTAATGCCAGTATTACTGGTGAGTACGAAGACAATAAATTACTGTTCACTGACGTCAATATTTTATCGCTTACCTTTTTCATTACATCAGTAATAAAACTTGAAGCAAATGAGTCATAATGGAATATTATATCGCAGAAGTTCACTTCGCGGATAAAAATCTCGCTGATAAGATCTTCAAAAATGTCATTTTGAATCTGACCATTTATATCTAAAGAATTGAGGATTTTGCTATAGCTCTTGTTATAGGAAGTATCAGGAAATACAATACACTGAAATGTACTGTTTCTGTAACACAGCTCCAAAAAAATTACAATCCAGAGAACTTTAAGGTGCATCTTTGGTTTTCTTCAACTTCTAACGGTCATTAATACATAAATACGAGTATATTCATTTAAAGTTTAATTAAAGGACGTATATCACAATATTTAATGTGTTTGTTACTAATCTACTAATCATAATTAATATTTTATAACTGAAATTCTATCCCAACTTTTAACACACAAAATGATTGATTTTATCACCGTTGAGAATATTATTTTGATTTGCTCACAATGTAATATTTATATTTTCTCTTCGTATATTCCCTCGAATGTCAGTCATATTACAGGATAACATTTAACAATTTCTCGGCATTCAAGTCAAGTTTCTGGTTGTACTGAATAAACTTGAATAAATATAAATGTTATTCATTTAAAATATTTATTTTGTGTGTTTATAAATAAACATACTTTACTTGAGTATCGCTTTCACCTTTGTCCCGGTATCGACTGACTAATGAAAACTCTAGACATCCATTATATTTATACAATTTCTATGATACTATGAAAATGGTTATTACAAGCACTTAATAATTCTTACATTTTAGTACCTACTGTGTAAACGACGTCATTAACGTAATGGATTTGTAGTTTCAGTGTTTTCGTTGTAAATATTTCCTTATATCGGTTTGTGACGGGCATTTTTGGCATTAAATCGACGCAAGCTGTTTCTTCAATAAACGATTTGTCAATAAACAACATTATTTTTCGACGCGTTCTAATAAAATCTGAAAAATGTTTTTTAAAAAATAACCTCCTGGTAAAAAATTCATCCAATTTCTACCCTAATTTCAGATCGCAGTGTGATGCGACCCACTGTGAAAGGCTTTTTACAATATGCAGGAAAATAATTATATCATATATATATGTACATCAATGTATGTATATATAATGTATATATATCAAAAGCTGGCACTAAACCGAGATGAGTGGAGGAAGATTATTGAGGAGGCCAAGACCCACCAAAGGTTGTAGTGCCAAGAGTGATGATGATATCAAAAGCTATATAAAAGAAATATTGGTGATCACTAAGAAAACATAGCACATACATCTTATATGAGGTGGAGACATGGACACTAAACCAAGAACTAATACGCAAAGTCGAAGCATTTGAGATGTGAAAATTTTCAAGGTGGACAGAGTAACGAATGTTGATGTCCTCCGACATGTGGAAAAAGGCCAAGAAGTGCTGCGGACCATCAAGATAAGGAAGCTGGAGTATCTCGGACACCTTATGAGAAGAAGGTTTAAACTAACGTATCCAAGTGGTAAAAGAAGCGTAGGAAGACGCCACATCTCATGAATGCGTAACTTAGCGGACTGGTACAAGCGTAACTCGATTGAGTTGTTCCGTGCGACTGTGAATACAGTCGTAGCTGTCGATATGATCGTCGACCTCAGACAGAAGATGGCACTTTAAGAATAAGAAGGAATGCACAAGGTCACGCGAAGATGAGAAGTTTATTTCCAATAAAACAGACACACTAATTTCGAAAAATGATAGGAGCCTCACTACTTGTCGCTCAAAATAAGGTGCAGAATCGCAAGAGTGAGAGAAATAAATAAGCAATACAAGCCTTATAAGCAGACAAATATCCTAAGTTATATATTTAACAATAGTTTGTTTGAATTTGAACTTTTTCAAATCAGATTCAGGTATCAGGTATTGTGAACTTATTATTTTTCACCCTGTATCTGAAATATAGATTTGGCCTGGTATTTAAGGTGACCCAAAAAGAAATTAGAGTGAGTTTACATCGGCTACAATACTAAGAATTCATCTATAAAAAGTACATTTCCCAATCTCTATCAAAATCAGTTTTTACAACAACAGCAAATGGCCGAGATGTACAAATTTTGTGATACTTTATCCTAAGATAAAATCTGGCAGTTCGTTTTAGAAACAGAACATAAACGGCATCAATCACAACAATCGATTACGAAAGAAGACAAGTATATTTTATTTAAAATATGATAAGTCAAAGTAAAGTGTTACAGCATTCTCTTTATAGAAAAAATGTTTTGTGATTAAAATAAAGAAAAAAAAGCGCTCACCTGCTTATTATAGTCCCGTCTTGATATAACGTTGAATATCCAACTAACTCTTATTTCACTTTCACTAATCTTTCACAACGCAATCACTTAAACGCAGTAATCATTTCAGCCAATCAGATTCAAGATACGGACAACGCAACCGCGCTGCCTCCCGTGAGCTATAGCGATGACATTCTTTCGATGATTATAGCATCTAAAACGAATATTTCTTTAATTTATTTAACTCCTAAAGATTGTTCAAATGAATCTCAACATCAAACAGTAAGTATTACTTACCACCCTGCGTTGATCTGCTTCATCTTACTAACTCTACTGCACACATTCATAAGCGCGATACGAACACGCAACGTGAAAGGATTCTCCGATCGGATGGGAATTCTTCTCATTTCATAACAATCTTGTCAGGAGATCTTGCATCCACCAATGCGGTATAACAACCAACCCGCCAAAATAATATTTTCTTACATAGATGATTCAAAAGTAGACTACGCATTCTTACTCAAACAAATACCTCAATCTAATCAAGCTCCATCTATCTCACCCAGAACTAATCTCACTTTTATTGTTCAATCAATCTTCCACAAAACCTCCCTGCACTTCAAATACAGGAGCTTGATTTTTTAAATAACACATAATAACGCTCAACTTGGAAACATGCATAAAATAATATTTTTATGTAGACAAAGATTTATGATTGGGCTCGGAAGATAAGAAAATTTACCAAAGTGCTCGAGGGAGCCCCTTTAGCCTTCTTCTGGCATCTGTCTGTAACGCGAATCTTAATTTGGAAAAACGCCTATGGTGGTGTACAGTAGAATTGGACCTAGGTGCTAACATCGCATAGGGCAATAACAAATTGGGCTGCTAATATCGATGATGTAAAACTACGATCGGATATATTATCACAAGATTACTATTATTTATTTGACAAAATTATTCATTTTAAGCGTATTTTTGTAAAATGCGCTTGTGACCTGATTTTTGCTCTTGCATATATATATATATATATCTATATATATATATATATATTATATATATATAAATATAACAATACATTTAGAAATAAGAGCGAGAATAGGCGGACTCACCATATCCTGCTTACTATATGCAGAAGATGCAGAATTATTGGCTTATAGTGAACAGTGAAGCGGATCTGCAGTGCCTGGTATTCAGAATGTCCAATGTATGCATGGAGAGTAAGACTTCTTGAGAGAGACAAAAGAGTGACTATTATGATGTAATGATAAGCAATAACTGCTTAGAACTAGTGAACAAGTTTGTGTATTTGGAAAGTATGTTTAACAGAGACGGCAAGATCGAAAAAGAACAGTATCGAAAGGAGGGTGACTACGGGAAACAAAGTAAATGACGCTCTGAATGGCCAATAAGAATCCATCAAAGGAAACAAGACTAACTCTCATGCTAATAGATGTCTAGTGCGTACTCTAATACATAAAAGCGAAGCCTGAAATTGACAAAAAAATAATGAAAGTAGACTGAAAGCGCTGGAAATGCGGTAACTAACTTGTATGGAAACTCTTTGGTCGATGAATCAACAAATTAGAAGTTAATTTAATGGTGGCTGTAGCTTGGTAGATAGAATAAAGAGATTGTTTAGTCATGTTGAATGTATGAGCGAGGAAAGGTGAGGTTACTTATTATTTTACTTGTACAGTAGTAACGTTTAAATATTTACGTTAATACTAATACAAATTATTATATTTTACGATTATTATATTTTATTATCATACTGAATTATTATATCTTACTATTATTACATTACATTATCATCCTTAATAGTGGAAAAAATATCCTAGATTGGTATTATAAAACAAAGTGAGAAATAAGCTTGGGGATCTCATTGATTGGAAAGGGATGTTGAGTTGCTTTTGTGATTGAAAGAATATTTGTATTTGTAAGAATTCTTTGAATTGTACTCTTATTAAAAAAACAAATCAAAATAGACTTAGTGAAGTGATCCATTTATATTTATGTTTTATTTACGTGTGTTTTCACGATGCTAAATTTAATTAAATTAAAAATTTAATTTAATCAAACGATATTTAATTGTGTTTCATAAATATTTTAATCAAATACAATAATTTCGTTGTCTGTCCGTCTATCCGAATATATGTAACTTCGTGCAACGTCCATAATTTCGTTCGAATTTACGGCTTAAAAAAAACAAATTAAACGACCGGAGAAGGGGCTTAAACTCCGAACCACCAAATCCGAACCGGTCGCTTCACGCATGTTGCTACGGCCGCCTCTCCCTAAGTTTGCTCGCACACTTGGACTTTTCCCGCTAGTAACAGTCAGTATTGTTCTGATGTTTTAAAATAAAATGGTTTCGATTCGAATTGATCGCGTATTAAAATTGTATTTTGTTAAAATGAACTTCAAGGTATCATTGTTTATTTTAGTGCTTGTTAAACTATTATTTTAAGTTCAATGTGTGGTTTGACGTGAAATGACGCCGTACAATAAACCTTACGAGTATTATCAGAAATGTTTTTCCAGCGAGTTTCCATAATACAAAAGAATGTCTATGAGAGATATAAATCTTCTACAGCACAAAGAATCATTTTTGAACAGCAACAACAAAAAAATGCAACTCTTCTTAGTTTTTTAAGCGTCATTTTTTATTTTGTATAATTTATTATATTTCATCAATTTAAACAATAATTAATAAAATGACTATACTTGGCAGAAATGGAAGAACAGCAAAAACAGTGGCGAAGCCGCTCCAAAGACAGCTTAAACGGTTCCATATACCGGAAAGATTTTTTGGGAAAAGACTATTTGGTAGAAAAGATCAATCACAGAGCACTAAGCTGGTATATTGGTCTATTTTATTAATTGATGAGAAAACGGCCTCATTTAGCGAAGAAAAAAGTGCTCTTTCATCGTGAAAATCCCAAGCATTACATTACGGCTGGAAAATGACACTAATTGCTGTCTCATCCACGCTATTGTGTAGATTTTCCCCATTGTTTTCAATATACGCGTTGTTGAAATTGGCATCGTGTTTAGGGGTAGTAGCGCGAAGGTTAGCCTCCCAGCCCGGGGGTGGATGTGCGCACACACCGCACCCGCGCTCGCGATCCCGGCCCGCCGCATTATTATACCCAGCGCAGCCGCGGGTAATGCAGTTACTCACACGCTCAAAGGCTGCCGCCGCCACTTTGTTGCTTTGTTTGTCTCCCATCTTACAGCGGTAACATGTTGCGAGTGAATTCTGTATGTACTTTCACATTTTCTGAAACGGAGTATACCGTGTGTGACAGTCGGATAGAATTAAACCCTTGCAATATGTTTAGGTAAACGACTCTTTTGTGTTTTGACTTTATGAGCTGCACCTGTTGCGGCATCCAACACAGGTTTCTATCCTAACACAATCTGTACCACGCTCTGTTCAACGGGAGCCCACTGCAATTTCGTCACCCGATGGATCGGAATATTCTTCACTAGCCAACATAAGTGTCCGTTCCACGATGTATCGCAATTATCATTTAAGTTGTGTATTAGAAATTAATCTTGTACCTGAGTATATTGTTTTTTCTTCGTAATGTAATATGTTCAATGTTTTTGCTATATTTCTTATTATACTTAATTACATATATTATTCATGGTAATTTGGAGTAAATTACCCGGCAAAAGAAGGTTTCGGTTGTGAAAACTGAATCTACGCATTTCATATTTCTACGGCAGTGTAAACTGATGACGGCAGATGTGTATATCTCTCGGAATGTTTTCAAACGAAGGAGGCCGACATCTAATCTTACAAGTAATAATTTAATCTACTGAAAGTTTTATACATCGTATTCATTTAGGGATCCCAAATCGAAGACATCTTAACAGATCCAGAATAAGTTTAAGCAACAATGCAAGGAGAAAAGGTACTATATGTTTCTGTCTTTAAGTGTACAGGTTAGAGACGCCTGGTACCAATTTTTAATTTGGCTAAAGCTTTAAATGTTATGATAAAGCATGGCTCTTTGGATGTCCGCCAGATATTAAATACTCCTGCTTATTGTGAATATTTAAATGCAGCAACTAAAGAATGGTAGATGTAAACTGTTCGTAGACAATAAATCCATAGAACAGGTTATGAAATTTAAGTACTTTGAGGTGGGGACATCTACCTACAGCGATTTATGTAACGAAGTCAAAGAGCAGGCAAACAAAGCAGCGGTTATCTCCGGATGCTTAAGAGACACTATTTGGGTCGATAAGCATATGGAAAATGATGAAAAACCATATCAAGAGAATGGACCTGAAAAGACTACCTCTGGGAAGTCCTCATCTTCCTTCCTTCTTGGCCGGGATGCACGGGATGCCAGAGGGGCGCCGATCGCCAGGGAGACCACCAAAGAGATGGAGAGAGAGCTGGACGTCCTCGTCATAAGACCAAGACCGATATGTCAATACAGATCAAGGATCTAATAAAAAAAGAAGAACTAAGCAATAAAAGCACAGTTAAGTAGCTGCTGCACATTGGTAATCAACTCAAAGTTATGTAAAGTAAATTCGGCTGCCATGCCCGAAAATACATTTAAAAAAAAGGAGATTGGCATCCAAATGTGAGTTACAGGGGATATAAGAATTATTATTTGCGCATTTGGAAAAAATTTTCTAATACACCAAGTATTTAAAATTTATATTTTATCAGTGTGTTCTGGTGTCTTGAAATTTTCAAAACATATTCAGTCTGGAATTTCTGCGTCAACGCAGTGCATCATCATCTACGGGACTTTAAAATAACCATTTTTTTGTCAAAAATTAGCCAGGATGCTTAATTGTTTTTCCATATTTTCCAACTAAGAAAAAATATTGAAATTTAGAAAAAATTTCAAATAAAATAAAATTAAATGAGATGGAATAAATTAATATTTTGGGTTTAAACCTTTTTTAAAAAATCTCTATTACCACCGCCATCGATATTTATTATTAATTGTTAACAGAAATATTTTCATAAGCTGCCATGATTAGTGACATCTAAGGTAGAGCGATAAGAACTAACTCCCATTTTTATTAAGAACTTATTTTGTGATTATTTATATTGTGTGTCACATATCTTTTGTTTTTCACAAAAATAATGTGCATATATATATAGAAGTTTTCGCGAAGAGGTATATGCATTATGAAATGGTTATTTTTCGGGAACTTCGCGGATTTGTAAAAATATATCTTATTTTTGCGCTATATTTCGATTATACTTGGATAACCATTTTCAAGCTGGTCTCTCTGACAGTTCAGAGATAAATATTCGATTTCTCTGACTTCGCCGTAGGGATGGTGGTAATGGTGGCGAAAGCGGGGTAAGTACTTTTCATTTAATGTTTTTATTTTTATTTTCTACATTTGATTCATTTATATATTTTGTTTTGTTAATCATTGTATGATATGTAGCAGGTAATCTCTTGGCATCGTCTCTTGTGTTCATGGATAAATCGTGTTTGTGAATTTCTAGGGCCTCTCTGAGTATACGATGTGTGTTATTCGATAGTTTTGCAATTGTCCGTGCATTTTCGAAATCTATGCGATGTCCTTCGGTCATAGTGTGCCTCACTAGGGTCGAGGTAGTTTTCTTGTTTTTTATATCCAGTTCGTGTTCCGAAATACGATGCGATATTCTGCGATTGCTCATGCCATAATATGTTTGTGGGCAATCTTTGCATGGGATTGAATATACGCCCATGTGTTCGTTTGGTGGCCTGTCTACTGGTTCAGATAATATATCCCCAATTTTGCGGTCCGTTCCAAAGACTGTTCTAATATTTTTCTTTCTTAGTACCCGGCTCAACCTTTTGGTAACTCCTCGAATGTATGGTAGATGACACGTGCTTAAATATTGTCCCTTTGTATCAGGGTTGTTGTTATTCTTCGGTTGCTTGTGCGCTCTGTGTAATAAATTCTTTTTATAACCGTTTTGTTGTAAAATATTGTTTATATTCATTATTTCTTTATTATGATTGAATTGATCCGTTAGTTTAATATAAATATAGCGCAAAAATAAGATATATTTTTACAAATCCGCGAAGTTCCCGAAAAATAACCATTTCACAATACTATATCTATATATATGCATTGTGAAAGGTTATTTTTCGGGAACTTCGCGGATTTGTAAAATATATCTTATTTTTGCGCTATATTAATATTCATTGTGAATGGTTATTATATAGATATATATATATATATATATATATATATATAATAATAACTACACGCACAGGTATGCAAGAAAGTTTTTTTTAATAAAACACTAAAATAACACGATTTTTATTATCCAAATTAAAGATCAAATAGATAAATATACAAATTTCTTAAATTAAAAAAAGTGACATATAAATTTCTGTCTTTTTTTCGGGGGCCATTTCATTTTTTACTAAGATAACAATTATGGGATTATGAGATGTAGGTTGAGAGAAAGGGAAAACACCAAAGATGTCAAATAATTCAAAACCTCTTCTATCACACACATTAACTTTAACGGCGCTAGCAGCATGCTACATGTATTAAGTAATAAAATTTTAATGGTAATTAGATGCTTACGTGTTACGTGCAGGCATAACAATATGTGCATGTTACTTTATATTTGGTTTTAAGCCTTTATATAGCTTAATATGAGAGCGATTATGTTGAATATACCTATGGAGTATGGAAAAAATTCTGGATAATTTAATCATTACAAAATAAATGGACTGCAAATACAAGCAGCTAAAATAACTCACACAAAATGGATGCAATATTAAATCATGAATTGATCTATTCATGTAAAAGTATGAATAAAAGCGGGAGCAAGTAAAAATAAAAGAAGAAGATCTAAGGAGGGATCTATTAAGACTATCGATTAATTACCTTAGGCCTGAATACAGAGTCAATACTTGATAAAATAAAATAAAAAAAGAAGAAGATCTAAGGAAGGATCTTTAAGACTATCGCTTAATTACCTTAGGCCTGAATACAGAGTCAATACTTAAGGATTCAAAGGTTAACCATTGACTTGGGCCTTGAATACATAAACATCAAGCTAAATAAAAGGCCTCAGCTATGAAAATAGCAATCTCCTGGAACAACGCTCCATCTACCGACCACTTATGTCCTGACCATCAAGCTACTTGAAATATTAATATTTCATTGAGTAAACATGCTGAATATATCCAAAAATAAAGATATCTACGCCAAGTTAAACTTCTTTTATACCAGCTTATACTCTGTATTCCTTTGATCAGATTATTTTAATTCGTTATTTCTTATTAATTTAGATAAATTGTACAAGTCTCACAGAGACGAAGCAATTAATATATGAAGCATGTATCAAAGTCCATATAAGTTGGCCACAGGGCTTATGACCTGTATAAGCTGGCTCATGTGATCACTTTACGCAATGCAACGTTCACTAATTCCACCGTAAGAGCATCCACACATTATCAAATTTTCGAAAGCTGCATATATTGTGTTCTTTCGCAGTCTTATTTTCATTGTTCGGCAATCAGCGACGTACAATCTACATAAAAATTAATAAAGGTACGATGGCCTGATTCATTGAATGTTTAAAAAAAATTCTAATAATAAAATGATTGAGTCGTCGATATCAATAGTAAACTATGGAACATATATTTTTTTTAGTTTTTAAACAGGGTTGATTAATTTCAACATTCTGTAAAACCGAGCCATATATGGAGTTTGCATAAACTGAATGAAAAAATAAATTTAATATTAATATTGTGAAAAAATGGACCAAGGCCAAAACGTCAAGGTTTACAGGATATATTTTATTATGATAATAGTATAACAAAAATAGAATAGATAAAAATAAATTTCGTAAAATAATTGGGCTCGGGATTGTTTCTTTTAGAATTTACTGAGTTTTTTTAAACGTATATATTGTTAATTGGGATTTTGATTGTTTGCTTATGTAGGATATCTTGTTTTTTATATTTCACTTTTTTTTCAAGGATGCTTGCACTGTATGGACTATAGAGACCAAAATAAAATATAAAAATAAAACTTTGACCCTCGTTATTACAAAATATGTTTCATATTCAATTATTGATATTAGTGACTCAATTGATTGTGCTATTTTAATCTTTCTGTGTTAACCCTTAGTTATATTTATTTTTTGCGTAATTTGACTGTCCGTTTTGTAACAAAATTTTAATTAGATAAATTTTTTGGTATTTAGAATCTATATTTGTAATGTACGAATCTATATATTTGTATGCGTTATCTATGTACAGATTTTTTTCCAACGATATATAAAAGCAAATAAATAAACTTAACCGTGAAAGAAATTTTAATATATATTTACCTGGGGCGATTATTGTCGTATTTTTTTACATTTTAATATGTTTTAATTTATTATCGCTATTATCAAAAATTTTATTAAAATAATATTATAAAATAGTATAATGAACGTACAGAAATGCACTGGATAAATAATTAAAATTAAATGTCATTAGATACCTTTAAAAAGCCAGTTCAGAATACAATGTTTAATTCGTGTTTTTTTCGGTATCATTACGTTAAAATAAAGACACTTTAAAGTTTTCTTAAAAGCTCTTTTTCTGAGTTTAAATGGTGGAGGCCTTACGTCAAAGTTAAGAGTCGTTAAAAATAATTTATATGATTTAATGAATTTATAGCACGCGAGTTAAGTCCGCGTAGGAGTCGCTCAACTCGGCCGGGAGAGTATAAAACGTAATAAGGCAAAATTTAAGTATTTACGTGTATAGACAAAAAGGCATTTGCAGCACGTGCTATTAATTTATGAACGAGCCCTCTAAGTTGCTCTATTAACTAATGAAAATAATAAAACTAACTTGTGCATTAACAAGCCTTTATTAATTCGATTTTTAATATTCAGGATCGTATTTATATTCGTATATCGAGTTAGATTGATAATATATTATTGATTCATGATAAATCTGATTTATATTTAAAGTTTTTTGTAATATTGTTTTTTACAATGTATACCAATTTGTTTAATTACGTGGAGTGGGTTTTATTTTACTTAACGGTTGATGAAGTGATTTTATTTTTACTATTTTTTATGTACCTATCTCTTATTTTTTGTCATAAAATTTTGCAATAAATTGCGTGGAATCTTCAAAAATATAAGTAAATATTATTTTTACTATTGTAATCGGCTATTACTATATTGTTACTCATTGCACATTATATAAAATAAATTTGAGAATAATTTATAATGTACCTACCTACTTCTCTCCAATCCGCGACACATTAGAATGTATAATATTTTTTATTCAAAAAGCAATAAAGACATATTTTCAGATGGCAAATCATAATTCAAAACAAACATTTTAATCAATTAGTGTATATTATAGATATCTCACAGAGACGAAACTGTATTAATTATGGGAAAGTAGGTATAGAAGTCATTTGGGTGTAACAGGACTTATGACCTGTCTTTTTATGGTTGGCTTAAGTGATCACTTTACACAATTGTAACATTCGCCATTTCCACCCATGGCTTTGTACAGGCCGCATGGAAAAGGCGCTTACAACTCATATATGAAAGCTTCACGCAATTTGAACATATATACAACTTCCAAAAAATGAATAAGCATGGTATATTCTATCATGGGTGGAAATGGCGAATGTTACAATTGTGTAAAGTGATCACTTAAGCCAACCATAAAAAGACAGGTCATAAGTCCTGTTACACCCAAATGACTTCTATACCTACTTTCCCATAATTAATACAGTTTCGTCTCTGTGAGATATCTATAATATACACTAATTGATTAATAATGTCTCTGTGACATAAATCCAGCACTGTTCTGAAAGATTTGAACAAACTCAAAATATTCTGAAACAAACATTTTATTTAATTTGACTACATGATGATTGATGCAACAGACAAAACAACTTCCTAGTATGATTATACCTTTTGCAATATTATAATGTAACAAAATACGATATCATTTAGATGACATTATGTTATGCCATCATGCACAAAATGTATGGGCATGTGTTCGTGCTTAACTAAATAAAATAAAATGTACTGAATTCGTGATATTACAGGAAACACAGCCTACAAATATACTGAAAACATGATTTTTGAAGATATAAATACAAAAAATCTATGTTTCAAAACATTTTAAATAAGTAATCCTCGGTGATTGCTTTTAAAATTATTTTTTTTATTTTTTGGATATTTCTGCCTATGCTTTTTTTAAATAGAGATGTGAACACGAAATACGTGTCATGTCAATTTTCTAACTATTTTCAAACTAAGGTAAACGCTTGTGCTATGAAAATAGGCTGGTCTGAAGTGAGGTTCAAACCAGCGACCTTTGGATCACAAGGCGAGTGTCCTAACCACAAGACCTACAAGCTACCGCACATAATGATTTTGCTTACCAATCCAGAAAAGCTTTTTTTATTATTTGTTTAATTTTTTAAGTATATCTAAAACATAATATTTAACTTCTGGAGACGAGCAGGATCAAAAATGTTCAATAAAATTTTCGAGGCCACTCGAGAACTAGGAATCAATGTTTTTCTATAAACACTCATAAATAAAACGATTTTATCAACACTTAAGTGAGAACATTGCATCTGAGCTTGCTGGAATATTCCAATCTGCCTGAACACTTAGGGCCAATCAGGAGTCAAGTGCTACTCTGCAATTTTATTATGAACTTCATACTTTTATTGGCCAATCAGCTGTTGTTGGCAATTAGCCGGCGGCAGCTCAAAGTAATAATGATGAACAGGACCGTACTTGAAATAAAATGCCAATTAAGTTGCTTTAAACATTAAATGCAATATTTATCAAGGGCTCTATATAAAATGCAAGCCAATCCAAGTTATTTAAGCTCTAACTAAAATGTTACATTACAAAATATTTTTAACGAAAACCTTTCACAATTATCATATTTTCTTTTATTTTTATGTTATCGATATTTTTAATAGTAAAGAATATAAATGGGTATTTTAATCTAAATAAGCAAATCTGGTGTCAGATTCTAAAATTTAAGTTTATTTTAAATTTTGAAATTTCATATTTTTATTTGTTTGCAGTGGCAGCAGTATTAATATATGTATTACTTCAGCTGTCAGTAAATGTATAGCATTTCATGGTACTCTCGACTTCTATATTTCGATGACTTAGTACCACTTAAATCTTTTGACAATTTTTCTGGTTTACAGAAGAGAAATTTTTAACTTAATGAGTAAACCAACAACAAAAAAATATTAATTTTTTTTCTTATAAAAAGACTGAAATTCAAACTCAAAAATGTCTTTTTGATTCGATATCGAGATAATCAGACTATCTCGCTTCCAGTTCTTGAGAAAAAAATGTGTTGCGGATAAAACCGTGTATTCTTAATAAATTTTCATACTTAAGCAAAAACGCATTGTTTCTAGATAAAATTTAGTGTTATTATATCGAGTTGTAAGATAAATATAGCAAAGTATACTTTATTTTTCAGCTTAACTATTAAATTTTATATAAACACACAACTCCTTTATTTCAAATAAACTCTATTTCAAGAAATAAAAATGTATAGTTGAATAATAGTTATGTTTGTACATGGTATCTGGGAAGGCGAATTTATAAAATTCTACTTCTTGCAGCGTTTTTAAAGTAACCTGACCTCAATTGAGCCAGTCTCCGGAAGAGAAAACGAAAATTGGTAACAATTTCTTACAATCCGGCTACGGATGTTACCCCCGATACCGTTTACCCCTCCACCAAACAACTCTAATAAAGTGGATTATAAAATAGTTGGCTTTTTACTTCATTCTTTCGAGTTGCATTTTACCATTAAGTATTTGTATTTCGTGTACGATTCTTATAAATACGTCGACATCCAAAATACCTATATTTCAAAAAAAAAACATTTCATAGAATTAGTTTATTTATCTCTGATTATTTAAAAAATTGAGTTCTTAAACTATTGGCATTCGGAAAAGCTGTATTTTATTTGCGTTGGTTGCAAATAAAATACACCTTGAGTACACCTAAAATACACATACACCATAATACCAAATACCACCTGAAAATGTGAGTATTTAATTTGCATTGTTCAATTGATATATTACAAATTATGAAAGAACAGTATAATATTCTAAGCGAAATGGAATTTTCACACATTTTGAGCATTTTACGTTGAATACATGAAGAAATCTGCACGTAATAATTAGAAAATAATTATTTTACACTTGCACATACAGAGATTAATTTCGTTTTACGTCCTTTGTATTTCCTTTTATTCATTACTAAAATATCTAATGAAATCAAATTTAAAAACAAATCTTGAAAAATTTTATCACTTAGCAAGCGGTTTCTCTACTTTGACATTTTAAAAAAAATATTTTTTTCGTTGACTCGGTGCAGAACAGGGTTTAATTTTTAAAAAAAACATCAAATGTAAAAAAAAGTTTGTTTACTAAGGGTTTTAATTATGCAAGATTAAATACTTTGATTGGATTATAAATGTGCCTTAAATATACCCGAGGGGGGACATACTTTCATAGTACCTCAGTCTTAATTAAATTATCTGAAACCTTATGAAACATTAATCTCTCAAAATATCAAACAAATCATGTTGGAAACAATAAAATATTGTATCGCCATATAAAATACACAAATGCTGGAAGCTTTAGATTTCTATGATTAGTTGGGAAGTTATTGATATTCAGATTATTAAATGCGGTCACTAAGACGCTTGTGTGAAAAATCTTTGGTCGATAGAGTGAGGAATAAACAAATTAGTAGTGAATGCAATGCTGGCTGTAGTGTGGTAGATAGAATAAAGAAAGGAGTGCTGCGATGGTTTGGTCATATGGAACGTATGAATGAGAAAAGGATGGTTAAGAAAATATATGAGGCGAGTTTCAAGGCAACAGGGATAGAGGGCGTCCGTAAAAGACCTGGCACCTTCAGGTACTACAAGTATTTGTTGATGGCCCTGTTAAAAGCCGCAACAACCGTAGAAAGTGTATGAGAAGATGTATAAATGTGAACGAAGCAAAAGTGGTGTGCCAGAATAGAAAAGTGTGGCGCTCAATCCTCCCTGCCTACCCCTGCGGGGAAACGGCATGATGGTTAGTTGGTTAGTTTGTTAAATTTGGAGGCAAAAAATAATTGATATAAAATCAACAGCCTAGTGAAGCAAAATTAAAGCATGTATTTACAAAATAAGTTACTTAATTACTAGTGTGACTTATAAAAAAAAGATAACAGCGAAGTTGACGTTCTCAGCAAACTCACGTAATTAGAAGCTGTGCATTGATAATGATCCCAAAGAAAAAGACGTTAGAGAAACATACTTTTTATTTTTCATTTCATTGCCGATTAATCGGCGTTTATTGGGCAAAATTCATTTAATTGTTTGACATAGTACATGTAAATAAAGCATAAAATATAGCACGCCTCTCGGCTACTATCTCCTCACCAAATAAATAGAAGTACCTATATTAAGGTAGCTAGCTTTTTGATCATTTTACTACCTTAGATTGATGTCCAATATTTATTTTGAAAGAAGGTACAAAAAGTAAAAATTAAGAGTAAAAAATATTTAAAAATCTAATAGTATCATATGAGATAGGAAATAAATGAATGTCAGTAAAAAGTTGAAAATAAATGCAAATGATAGTTTTAAATTTCATATCAAAACAACGTCTTTCATATGGATCCATAAAAGAGTAGTGGCAAGCTGTAATAAAATAATAAAATAAAAAGATTAATGGAAAGAAGAAACAAGAAATTATTACTATTATTTTCTAAAATTATAGATACACTTTTTATATTTATGAAAAATATGTACCATTATTTCAATAATGAAACAGAAACAGGATAACCCTATTCCAAATAACCATAACACATACTGGCCATAGAAATTGAATGGTTTTATACTCTTCTTGCCTTTATCTACAATACTAGTGCCATCAAAGTAGACCCCATGATTACGTGGGGGGTCATATATATACCTACCCCATTTTTTACTTAATCCATACTGATGAAACAGTAGAATGTAATTGTTAATGACAGTTAAATAGGGGTTTCCTTTATTGAATGCCCATCCATGAGAAGACGGGAAAATGTCGTCGTGCGTAATACGAAAATGTAGCAAGTCTGCAGCATGTAATATTTTATTATCTCTGCATACTTTGTTGAGATGTTCGAATATTAAACCTTGTTCATCGATTAATATCTGTTTCTTCCCAATAATTTCCTTTAAAGTTTCACACATTCTGTTAGGATGGAATGACATCCTTCGAGAAAGGGCTCGGAGTGTTTCATCAGTTGAACTATTCAACATTTCCTCAATGACTGTCGACTGAAATTAAAATTATACACAATTGTAATGTCGGTAGGTATGCATAAATTGAAAGATCGCGGAAATTCGCATAACTGGACTGTGAGCTCATTTTACTTTATTCCGATCGGCGGATATAAAATGTCATCATTCTATCGGTAACTGATTCGTAGTTGATGTTATCATCCATAGATGTAGCTATTGGTGTCGTCATTGTTGACTCAGTTAAGAGTTAAAAGGGGTACCAACCTTATGACACTTGTCAGATTTCCACCGGTCGCTAGCATTGTATTACGTTACTGTCAGTTATATTATTGAAATAAAGTAAGTGAATCGTTGTGACACGAGGAATTATTATTTCCATCTTATCGGCAGTATCAGGATTTAAGATTATTATACATATCTGTGGGCCAAAGTAACAACCGAATGAGTCAAAAAAGGTTTTCAGGAGAGCCAAAACAAAATTTGGGAATATCTTTTGTTTGCGAAATACCTCTAAAAGCCTTTGTTACATATTTTTATCTAATTTTTGCACCAGTAGTTTTCTTTTTTGCTCAAAAACGTTGAACCAAGTTAACTAATATCGTTGTTTCTTGCCAAATTTTTCAAATAATTAATCATGTCATTTGTCAATTAAATAAAAAATATCGCATTTTATTTTATTTTCCGATGCATCTAATTTTTCCTTGCTAGATAGGTATCTAAAGAACAACTTTGCATACTTAACTCAAAACTCGATTTTATTGACTCATTCGGTTGTTCCATTTTCCCATAGATATTTAATATTTATATCATGAGAAATATAAGATAATATAATATTTACTAAAATATTAAAAATTACATGAATATTCTAGAACATAAGATAGTTTTTATATTTGTATTTTTATAATTGTGTGATTGAAAAATTGCTGAAATTCTGTTTTTGTAGTCCATAATATCGTATGTCGTATGCGAAGTTTCATAATTCTTTGTATATCAGAAATGGCTGAATTATTGTTTATAGTTCATGCTGATTATTCAAAAATTATTTAATATTGTATAGATATTTCTATATTCTTAATTGATATATGAAATCTCTATCTTAAATTACAAATGATCTTTCATTTGACTTAATTAATTAGACACTAGACTTTATTTTGATTATGACATATATTTTTTTAAATTTTAAATGCTTTGTAAAATAATGTTCATTAATACGTTTCTCAATAAATCATCAATAAAATCGATTCCCTTACTTCAATCAAATTGAGACTGTATCCATCATTAACGAGCTGATCCAGGGTGAGCAATTTGTCTCCCGGAGGCATTGTTATGAACGATGTGAGTTTCGCCTTGTACAAAGTAGTGATGTTTATAGAGCACAGCAGCCAGCAGAATATTAAACGTCTGCCAAATAATTTCAAATCTACATGGTGCGACTGTTCTGCCAGTACAAACCCCACCACCTGAAAAGCACAATCGTAGTAATCATCATCATCATCATCATCACCTTGCCATTATCATCATCATCACCGTCATCCCCCTCATCACCATCACCAACCAGTACTCCTTTTACCGGTGCAAAGACCACACTGCAGGATCTTACATCCCCTCCGTGAACGAGTATATAATAAATATAGTATAATTTTTTTTATTGTTTAAAACGAAAGGTTTTAACATGAGAAATCGGTTCACACGAAATAATATTCTGGTCTTGAAAAATTCTATGCAATTTCATATAATGTTTCGTTTTAAGACGAAACAAAAAAAATTAACCCGAAAAGATTTGGCGCAAGGCGAGGACTGTACCATATACCTACGTATGGTACAGTCCTAAACGATAGTCACGTTGTTTCCAAAATTTTGTTTACTATTTTTTTTTGTTAAGGCCGGCCTTAACAAAAAAATTTATCACGTAGGTATATGCGCAGATATTTAAGATAAGTAGTGAAAATAAAATACATTTTTATTAATTAACTATATTTTAAATATCACTGTAAAATCGTTTTTCTCATTTTTTTATTAAAAATTTCGTGGATGTGGTAACTCCAGTAATTTTTGTCAGACTTCAAACAAATTGATCTTTTGAATATTTCGGCTAAGTTCATTGGGCTGCAAGAGCCGTCATTTTGCTTAAAAATGGAGGCAGTTTAATAATTCCCAACAGCAAAATAACATTGGTCATATAGAGAAAATTAAAAACACGCCTTAACACACAAGATAAATTAAACCATTTTTCCAGTTCCGAAAGGTATTTTTTTACATTGTTAAAAAATTACATACTTACCCAAAATATTTTGCTAAATGATTTTGCTCTCTTCTTTGAGGATACTCTGTTCGATATAAACACAGCACCAGAAAGAACAACGAGCGTGAACAAGACCAAAATCCAAGTATTCGTTGATAATACATAAACTAAGTTCAGTCCTAAAAAAATATTCTAAATTATAAAACTTATCAAATAGGTTAAATTAATAACTATATTCAAAGAATTTATAGGGGAGAAAATGTTTTCACTCTGGGAAAAACTCATGTAGAATCACGTGGGGTAACCATACGCGGAGTGTACGCAGTGATATTTCCTACGAGATTATATGCATGTTTCACATCCGCAAATTCCTTATTTCAGTTATTTTATTGAAGCAGGATGTATGCGCAGTGAGCCCGATATTGAAAATAATAATTTACAGGTAAATTACTTTTTCCGGGGTTTTCTTAAATGTTTCCCCTTTGTTACAAATGTGTGCTATTTGTATCGAGTGTGTCAGAGCGATACTGGTCTATGACAATTTTTCGTGTAATAGCGTTAGTTTCACAGGTGCAAAGTGATATTTTTATACACATAATTGCAATTAGGGGTAAGTGCGAACACTTGCACTGACGATACGTATGACATTAGGTACACTTACCCCGCATATGGGGCAAATGTACGCGATCGACATGCATGTAAACTTTCTTATGTAACTTTTTGATTTATGATCCTTTAAAGGTTTTTGTGTTTATTTGAGATACCTTAATAATCAAGTTAATTTATAAATAAATAATATGATTTAAAAATTTATAGCGCTTTAATATAAAAATCCCAAAGAAAAAATTGCGTACAGTTACCCCATGTGACTCTTTTTGTTTTTTTTTTTCTTGACTTCTTCATTGACAAAATTCATACGAACCATCGTTCAAAAAGGTGGTATCAATGCCATAGACTACTTTTGAAGGGTCTGAATTAACAGCGTTACTAAATTCAACCTTATTCAATCTGGATGCAGTGATTGTGATGCTTCCCACGGCCCAGTCAGTCTCACCACGGTAGACCTTGTCCACCAGGGTGTTCTGTACTCCATTTATATTTTTTTCAAAGTACACTAAATCGATATTGAAATTCAGTCTTTTCTTTATTTCCACAATAATTTTTCCTTCCAACAACGTCAAATCCGTGCAAGAGACTGTGGTTTCTTGTTCGTGTAGAAATTTGATCTTTTGGTTTTGACATTTGAAATTCATTTCGCCCTTTGGAAACCCAACTTTAAAAGCGTGCCCGTTGAAGCTCCAACCGTTTTCCTCATTTATCTTGATTGTCATGTTCGACCTTAAGTAAAAGTCGGAGACATTCGTTCCAGGTAATATTTTTTCTTCGAACTTTAAAGTCAGTTTTTTTGCCAACGTGCCACAATAATAGCAAACCTCGTAAAACCGAACACGTCCATTATCCAAAAATTCCATTACAAGCGTCAGAAATACTTTGTGCAAGAATCCGGAGTTGATCAGAAGATACGGGTCTAAAGCTCCGTTTCCTTCATCGAAAGCAGTTTTGCACGTTCCATAGTATTTGTGACAAACAAAAATTATTACATCTGTTGATTTTAAGCCTTTATCCATAAGAATTTCGAACTGTAAAGGGTTTACTATGCTTATAAAATGTAGTGTATAACGTCTGAAAACCTTCAACATAGATTTTGTAGAACCAACCTTATCGTAATTAAACATTAATATAACAGGGGGGTACACAATGGGTATATCCGTTACTTCAATTTTGTTGCTTACCATCGTAAATATTTTATTATTTGCCTTTTTCACGACATTATTGATAAAATCAGATGTCTGGGAATCGTAATGAATTATAATATCGCTGTTAACCACTTCTACATTAAAAATTTCACTTATTAAATATTCAAACACTTCATTTAAAATATTTTCTTTTAACTCCAAAGTAAAAGATGACCTAACCGTTTCCTTAATTTGGGAAGCATTAGAACATTGCTTCAAGAAAACAAGTACTAGAAAAATTTTGAGACGCATTGGTAATATAAGTATTATTGCACGTATACATCTACGGTGATTAGAATACAGATCTCAATGACATCTCTCGATTTCTTAATTTCTTAAGAAACTTTGAATGTTTTGACTGTCAACTCGGTTTAATTTCAATCTCCACTGTGGACGCAACTATTATGTGCCATTCACGTCACTAGTTGTATTAGTATTATTTTAGTTTCCATTATATAACTTTCTGTTTTTTTATTGTATTCATCATTAATTCACATCATAAATCATCTGACCTACGAATTGTACAAAATAAACAACACAATTATTTAAGGTTATCTTGAATAAATGTTAGCGATTTGATTGCTTTCATAACAACGAGTATTTGCCAGGTATTATAGACATACAGGCGTCCATCAAAATAACTGTCACCAGTCTTACTGAATTCGTTTGTACTAAATAATCCTGAATAAATACGAGTTTTCACGGAATCGAAATATTTAACGATTTATGAAATTCGTAATCATGCCGATTTCATCGTCGTTCTAGTAGCGACAAACTGATATTGAATTTGTGCAGCACATTCTCTCTATACAAATATACCAGTTTAATGATGTGCCTTTCAGATTTTTTAAAAAGATATGTATCGACATTTAATGATTTTTAATAATCACGATCTGTTTAAATGGCATCATTAGCTCGGTTGATGGATTTTTCAGTATTTTTTCCATGTTATTCGCATTTTTATCACTCTTGATAATTCTCCCAATCTGTCAGTGTCGGACACGTATTCATATTTTATTGACAAGAGCTGTAAAGAACATTCTAACGATCATTATGTAATACTATTTTACCATGTAAGGGAAAAAAATAATGAACTTGTATTACGTGTTGTATGAAAGTGTCTAATGACGCACTTCCGGAAAATGTCAATGTTCTTTATTTTTTCATGAAACCAAGGTACTCTTTTAAAAATGTGTGAAGGTTATATAATTATAAATATTAAAGCGGTTTTTACGTACACGATAATTCCCGTAGTCCATATCTGATTTCAATATCATTACAATTCGTAAATATGATAGTTTAAACTGAATCAGTTTGGAAATTTATGATATATTCAATTCCCAATTTATCGACAATCATTTTTTGAAAAATCTAATGACTGTATTTATTATGAATAATTATGTAATTTATATAAAAATAAATACGCTTAGGTGCGGTAATACGTTTTGAAAGAAGTTATTTTTAATTTATTTTAAGATTTTGTGAAATGAACATACACATTGGTTAGCCGACATATTAATTTGAAAATAAAATTGCCAATTTTTATCATTCTTTTACATATGCCAAATGAAATGAAAATTTTGACACTGTAATAATGAGCAATTTGTAAAAAAGTACTTGATTGTGAAAAAATACTTGCTGCCATATACATGGTGACTGGAAGTTTGTCGTTTTATTAATAAATGATTACAATATTGCAGCGTAAAATGGGGGTTGTGTTACATACGATATTTTGAATAATAGAATGCATACAAAAAATTTAATTCTTACCTGAGATAGGTTTATTTAACGTCGGCTATAATGCTAAATTAACAAAAAAAAAATGTTTACCGAGCGTCGAAGACTCATTCGCCGCTCACCGCAGATTCCCTGTATCACTGCCTCATGCTTGCTGTTGCATATTCTGTTGAGATGCTGTGCACGGTGCTATGTATGGTCGTGTGTACAAGATATTACAAGGATGTGTCCCCGAAAAATTGTCGCTAGTGCTGCATATTATAAGACGTGGGCTCCCCAGACCAACTGCCATATAGCAACTGGGGTATCGAGAAAAAAATCCCAGTTGGTATGGCGTTTGCTGGAATGGGAAAAACACACACCTTGCAAAAACGTTCTGAATTATGAACCTCCGTGCCGATGAAAATCACGTCGGTAGCTTACGTATAATAATGTCGTATCGGGGGTCACCAATTTGGCGGGTTAGGTGTGATTGCATATGTTCTGGGAAGAGGATGTCCACTCGTCCAAAGACATCTTGTATTAGCACGTGACATGTATTGTGTGCGTGGCGCGTGTGCGTGAGATGATTCAGCAAAGGCACGATATTAAATAGATATAAAGTGTAAATTTTACTCACGATTAGCAGCGGTGCTTTATTGGTAACAATTTACAGAAAATATTGCTTGCGATGGCTATAGCATTCAGCGAAAGAGAGAAGTACTTCATAGCGACTGGAACCTGGCTCTCGCATCAAACCCGTGATTGATGGATGCCGGCTCGGTGCGTGCGGCTAGAGAAGCGGCGGATCTACATCACCACAAGATATCAAAATTCATTGTTTCTTTTCCGTAAAACATCACTTTTAATGTGTTTATATTCAACATGTTTTTTTCTGTATACATCAACGTAGTTAATTTAGAATTTAATTTTAAATTGAAGAAGTCTTAACCAGGCTGCAAGTTTTTTTCGTATACAATTTGTTTTTTTAGTTTTTTGGCCAAAATATCACAATAATAACAAACATGATAAAAACGGACATGATTATCGGAATATTATAATACCAATGTCAGAAAACTTTTCCAAAAATGAAAAGTTTTTCGGAAAATTTGGATTTAGGGCATCATTTACTTTATCGAAGATATGTGGCATAGAAAAATAATGATATCGGAGGCCCCTAAAATATTTTCATTGGTAAATTAAATCTTGATGATTGTTGTAAGCAGACAAAATGTTCAATAGAAAAATAATAAAATATTAAATACAATAAAATCCCTAAATTAACATATATGTATATAACTATCTCTACCTCGTTTACTATATCACATTGTAAAGTTATTCTTATATATATCTCTATATTTATATAGGATATCTCTATATTAATACAGAGATATCCTCTGCCTTATATGTAAAAACTTTAATTGGTTTATCATTAGTCCTTGAACACAACTATTTCTTAGTATCAGCTGAATGGCAAAAACCTAAGTTAATTCTTAAAATTATACAGCAATTTCCTTTCAGTAGTTGTTATATAAATAAAGTTGTTTAATGTAAAAGAAAATTTAGATTGATGATGCTCTCGAAAGGTGAAACCCGCTCTAAAAAATTAAATAAGAAGAACTAAAAAAACATGTTTGATATTAACAATATTTGTATATGTATGTTCTGAGAACAGAACTACTGGATTTGTAATTGTGTTCTCAGAACATACATGTAAACATATTGTTAATATTAAATGCAAGTCTATAAAATGAGTTAAAAATTTAAAATATTGATTTTAAGGCGTTTTATAGTCTGTATATTAAATAATTATGAAGAATATCATATATAAATTAAAAATAATATTGCTTAATACCCCACATTAAACATACAAAAGTATCAATACCGGCTGCAAATAATGTATACTGTTTCATGAAATCTTTAATTTTAAAAACGTTAAAAAAATTTACTTTCAAAAAGTTGGGTAATAAATTCTTTTTGGATATGTCAGTAAAACTGGCCAAACCATGAAGATGAAAGAAAATCCAATTGATTTAGCTCCTGACGGTATGCTTAAAATGGACTTCAATTTGCAAACAATTGATATCTTCTGGATTAAAAAAAGAGAAAAGAAGAATATCCAGAACTGGCAAGAGAAGTTTTAAACTTGTTAGTGACATTATCACTTCCTACCTATGTGAACTAACGTTCTCTTCAATTCTAAATATAAAAACTAAGGAGAAAAATAGGCTTCAATTATAAAATGATTTTATTGTTAACGTCTCAAAAATACGACCACGTTTTGACATTTATTAAAAAATAAACAGTTTTTCTTCTCACTGAAAATGTTGTACTTTTATTACAGAATACAGAACCCTTGCTTTTTACTTTTACCTGGCATGCCACCGCGACCCCCCGAGTAATACTTGGTAACCCCCTGGGGGTCGCGACCCACAGGTTGAAAACTGGTTTAGAGTGATCTCTTAAGCCAGCTCACACAGATTGTAAGCCCTGGGCCATCGTACAAAAACATCATATAAATAGCTTCGTCTTTGTGAGACTTCTATAATTTATCTTAATTAAGTTTGTTTTTATTTTTAAATAATTAAGGTTTAAAATTTAAAAATAATCTTATATAACACTATAAAAAAAATAATTAAATGTACTGGGTGTTCAAGTGGTAGTCGATGAGATCATGACTAAAAGACGTAGTGAACTTATCGACCTCTGTTCCTTAATATTCTTAGTGGTCACCCATTTCTCCAGGTTGTCTCTCTCTCTTCCTTCCTTCCTTATTCTCATTCACACTCTTTAAGGGTTTAAACCACCTCAAAGTATCAAAAAATACATTCAAATACATACATGGCACATTTCTTTTTTATTATTATCATTGTTTACGAGTAACATTGGTTAATGTTTTTTAAGAAATAATCATTCTCAAAATTTCAAAATAGAGAAGTTGTGTGCTGTCCCGCAAAGGTCCTTCACCATAACGCGAACAGTTTGTGGATATAATCACATCGCCAGGGTTTGAGTAAAATAAAAAAAATAATGGTTTTATTGTTAAATTATGCAATGTTTTGTTATTTATATATTGGAAAAAAAAATTTTTTTCAAAAATTCATTCAAACAATTTTTCAAGCAGGCGCATTTTATTTTAAAAATCATACTTTAATCGCAGATGCGTTAAATTTTTTAACAAAATCGACCATATAGTTTCTGAGATATTTTTTCTACTAATCTTAAAACACCAATTTCGAGAAAACGCAAAAGAATAATAAAATTCGTATAAAAATTCAACTACTACGTCGGCTTCAAATTTCTACAACGGGTATTAATTTTTTTTAGCAAACTTACAGGAGATACAGGTAAGGCTCCATTTTCACGTTCTATAGTATTTATAGAAAACAATTTTAAGCCTTTATGTATTTATAAGTCATATGATTCTCCAACTGTAAATGTTCACTACGCTAATCGTGTCGTATAACGTCTGAGAATAATTGACGATATTTTAACTATAAGATCCTCGAATATCTATAAGCTTTTATCTATAAGATCCTCGAACTATACCTAAATGGTTAACTTTGCTTATAAAATATATTGCTTAGATATCTATAAGCCTTTATACATAAAATCTTGAATTATAAATGGTTCACTTTGCTTATAAAATGTGTCGTACAATGTTTGAAAACATTCAACATTGATTTTGTAGATCCAACCTTATCGTAATCAAATATTAATATAAGTGTGTACAATGGATATAACTAACCTTATATGCCATTTTGGTTTTTTTTAATAATACCACCTTAACAGCGCAAAAATTGTCTTTATAACATATGCATAAATCTATAAAAGTGCCCGAGATAAGAAGAGGACTACCTACCAGAAAAAATATTTTTAACTATAGAGGCATTTTATATCTTCAAAAAAAATTTTTTTTTGTTTGATTTAACTACTGTAATGAAATTCAACAAATGTTTAGAAATGATCTCAATTAATCTTATCTAGTTATTAAGTCAGTAAACTTATAAGACTTAATCCCTTATCTCAGAAATTGATCAGATAAGGTCGATATGTTCGAATAATTTTACTCTGCATCATATTTATTTATTTATTTATTTATTAAAGAATCTTAACAGTTTCAATTATAATGTTAGAGCACAGTGTACATTGCATTAACCAATTATAAAGATTCACAGATGTTTAAGACGAAAAGTAAGTACAATGTTGATAAGAGAATATTAGCTAGGTGAGAGAATATACTATTGTAAGCAACAAATAGTATTATAATAAAAAAATGTAACAAATGAAGAAATGAGTTAAATTAATGAATAATAAGTAACATGGGAATATGGATGGGGAAAAATGGATGAGGAGCTAGGAGTCAGAATAGAGGTGGGGGAAAAGAAGAATATGCAGTGATTGGCCAACGTCGATTTAGTTAGTGGTGATGCTTTCAACCCGTGTCGAATAATGCAATGGTGAAATAATTTATTGTTACAAGAAAAAAGTACACATAATCTATAGCATTTTTTTCAATGCGGTAAGGCCAATATTGAAGAGGTCAACCTCGATACAATTATCATTGAATGCCGTGCATGCGCAAAATAAAAATTTATTTTAGGTATAGTTTGTTCTATTTCTCGGAATATAGAAGAGCACTTTCTGTGCGATTCATCTACATCGCACAGAATGTGCTTTTCACTTTCTGTGCGATGTCGATGAAACTATATCGCAATTCTTATCTCTTTTCATATTTATAGGAAATATGAAAAGAGATTAGGTCCAGTTGACTGTGACAGTCTAGAAATCCTTGCAGTAATTTAAATAATTGTAATAGATTAGCACGTGTTCTTCGATGTTCCAGAATTTTTACGTTGTGGAAAATTAATGATTCAGGGTAAGAAGATACGTTACATCTAGCGTCAAAGTGGCCAAGAAACTTTTTCGTATTGTTCCAGTCTCACAATATATACTTGTATTTTTTGCGGGTTCCATATTTGAGATGCTTATTCCAGTTTGCTACAAACAACCGCATAGTAAATACAGTAGTTTGAGCGAGAACGGATTTTTAAAAAAATTTCAGTTACGCGGTATGAAACCTAGCATTTTGTAGGTCTTTGGCGTAATTTGATTGATATGGTTCTTAAAAAGGAGTTTATTTAGTTATCGAAGGTCAAACCAAGGTCTATAACTCCATTTTCAATTTCAAGTGGGATGTTATTTATCGCCATCTCCAACATCAGCAGCATTTGATTTTTTTTCTTCTTTACAAAAATATCAACTTCACAATCTCTTCTTTACAAACTCATATTTTTTCTTTACATAAATATTAACTTCCCAAATATCAATTCTCAAACAATTTGAGAAAAACGAATTAATTAAATGTCTTTAACCACATAAACATTTAAATAATTGACTTAATATTATTTTTATTGTGCATCTAATATTGAATGTGTGATGAATAAAAAATTGTTGATTATTTAGAAATATTGAAATTTGGCCAAATGACTCTGTACATATATTTACTACTTGAATATTAATTATTATTTTAATTTAATTGAGAATAATTATATTTATTTAAAATAGTATAGTGTAGGTTTCGCCTTAAGTTTTCGATTTGATACAAATATATTTATTTTATAATACTTCATATAGTCAGCTTCATCTTAGAAAACAATTATGTTTGTGTGTACTGTGTATCGGTTTATAGTTTTATGTTTTCTTTCAAGTATTTTGCAATAAAATTTAAACTTTCTATTTAAATGTCTCACAATATTGATATTTACACGTCATGACCTATTTTTATTAAATTTCTATAAATCTTTTTGTCTTTTATTTAATGTTCTTCTGGAATATGTGAATATATACTACTTCGGGGTACTAATGACAAATATCATTAAAAAAATACTCTTCATACGTAATTCCCTTAAAAAGATAACTTTTATGGATTCCTTTTGAAAAAAATATTTACCACAAGCTCAACAATAAAAAACGAACAAGAAAATGCCATACCAATAATCCATAATACAAACTGACCATAATATTTTCGTTTTTGTTTCATAACTCCAATTTTATCCATTACAATTTTGTTTCCATTGAAATATACGGTATGATTTAGAGGGGGATACTCACTCCATTTTTTTTGTAACCCATATTCATGAAACATGCCAATATATTTGTTTATTATTATGATACAGGGATTACCTTTTTTGAAAGGCCAAGCATAATCCGAAGGGAATATGTCTCCTGAGATGACACGAAGGCTTTGCAGATGTTCTCGCATTAATGCTTTGTTGTCCCTGCACTTAACGTTTAATAAGTCGTAAATTTTATTTTTTGGGTGGATTGTCATTTGCTTCTTTCCAATAATTTCCTTTAAAGAATTGCATGGACTGGTATGAAATGATATCCTACGAGAAAGTTCTTGAAGTGTTCTATCCGGTGATTTGTTTAGCATAGTTTCTATGATGGCTGACTGCAATTTAAAGAAAAATTATGTCAAAATTATGCAAATTTGTGATATCTTAATATGATTTATTCATACATGATATTAAAGAACACTTATTATTGTAAAGTTGCAATTTTCAGAACTAATATCTGTGAAATTTAAAAACAAATTTACTAATCAATTAGAAAGATATGCAGAAAAATCAAATCAACGAAAAATATTTTTGCTGCGGCAGATACACAAATTAATTTTGTGACTACCTTCTTTTTCTTCTTTCTCAGCCTTTTTCCCTCCACTGCTGGATGTAGGCCTCTTTCATTTTTCTCCAATCACATTCAGGTTCTTCCTGCTTGCTGGACTATGTCATCAGACCACCTTTTGGGATGTCTTCTTCTATTCTTCGTCCAGGGCCTCCACTGTACAATTCTGGCTGCCCATTTAGTATCCTCCTGCCGAGGCATATGTCCAGCCCACTACCATTTTAATTTCGCAATACGGTCCATAATATCGGAAACTTTTGTTCGACGTCTTATTTCTTCATTTGATTTTATCTCGAAGGCTCACTCCGAGTATCTGCCTTTACATGGCCCGCTGTGTACACTTTAATTTGTATATGCTTTTTTTGTTAGTGTTACTATTTCTATGCCATATATCAATGTCGCAGAATACATGCATCGAACATTTTTCTTTTCAGGCATACTGGGATTTTTTTATTTTCAAACAAGTGTTTAAATTTACCAAGTGCTACCCAGCCCGGACCTATTCTTCTTGGTAGTTCTACTGTTTGGTTTTCTTTTCCCAGCTTTATCTTATGACCAACTGTTTCTATTTTCCAATTGTTTATTGTGAATTTATGTTTGGATGCGGTTACAATTTTTGCCTTTTGTATGTTTATTTTCAAACCCGTTGCTTTCGATGCTTCATGAAATTCTCTGGTTATAGTTTCCAATTCTCTTACATCATTGCTAACAATCACAATATCGTTTTTAAACCTGAGGTGGCTCAGATAGGTGCCGTTTATCTTCACTTCTTTATTTTCCCAATCTAGGTTTTTGAAAATGTCTTCCAAGGCAAGTGTAAAGACTTTATGTTCTGACTACCGCATTACAAATAAAAGTGGATTGCTTATGGATAATATATATTTTTCAATTAATAAATGAAACTTACAGATTAGGTCGATGTATTGACGGAAAAATACGAGGCTGATGTGGTGTAGTGGTAACGCACCTTGCCGGAAAGATAGGAGATCTGGGTTCAAGTCCCGGTAGCAGCCAAAATATTTTTCCGTTGATTTGATTTTTCTGCAGATCATTCTAATTGATTAATTAATTTGATTTGTTCATTTTTATTTTACTAAGCTTCAACACAGCTATGGTTTCCAAAGATGCAGCCCTTCCTATCAGCGAGTATAATATAACTTAACATCTAAATTGAATTCAAATCAAAACGAAATAAACCATGGCATAAAATATCATAGATTGAATATTAATAACTTTAAATATATATTCAATTACTTCTATTTTAGTCAAACTGAGACCAAATCCATCATCCACTAGTTGGTCAAGATTTTGTAAAGGCTCTGACGGAGGATTTGTCACGTAGGATGAGAGCTTCGCCTTGTATAATGTGCTGATATTGATAGAGCAGATAAGCCATATACATAATACACGACCTCCAAATGACTTCAAATTGAGATGATATGGCTGCTCTGTCAGTATAAATCCAATAACCTGAAGAAAGAGGATTTTATATAAAAAGTATATATACATAACTGTGTTACTTTTTATAATGACACACTGACAATAATTCCTTCATACTTCTTGTTTAAGGGAGGGTAAGGTATATTTTTTTGCATTTATTTTAATTTTTTTACTGAATGCATAATATCTCAAGAATATTTTGTCAAAATTTCAAGTCAATTGGAACATGGAAATTGACGAAGTTATGAGTATTTTTATACCTATCGAATTTTTATACCTACCCGACCCTAATGCATTGGATTCGTTCAAACACAAGTACAGTGCTCTTCCCGAGGATGTTTTGGATGCCATCAAGCCTATCCTTTATGGACCTGGCATTTATGATTCAGTGTGAGGTAAGCCGATAAAATTCGCTTATGAACGTTTTATACCAGATTTTTTAGTGTTCAAAGCTTTAAAGCGTTTTCCCCACAACTCACGTTTTCAAAGTCGGTGCCCCTCATAATTTCAAAACTGCTACACCGATCCTTTTGAAATTTTGAACACTATTTTTGTACATAATTTACAAGGTAACGCTGGAGAGTTTTTTTGAAATTTGTTGATAATTTTTATTTTTTAATAACAGATTAACCGATTTTTTTCAAAAAAATCGCGTTTTACCCTTCAAAGTGTTCCAAAAAAGTGAAAAATTAAAATTTCGAATAACCCTCCCAGCGTTACCTGGAAAAAACTATTATATAACGAATAAACTTTGATTTTTTGATTTCAGATGATCCAGCCCCAAGTTATGAGGGGCACCGCAATTCTACTTTTTTCGAGACACGTCCGAATAATTGCTGCCATTGCCGTATTTTTTAATATTTCTTCGTGAAAATATTTTTCGAATATCATACTTTAATGTACCATTAATTTTAATAAATAGATTTTAACTATGTCGTCACGAAAAATTCACAAAAACATGCCTTTTTTTGTACGAATTAACCTTACCCCCCCCCCCCCCCTTTAAGGTTCGTCCCAGAAAACTGATGAATATTTTATTTTGCTAATACAACTTATCCAGGTACAGACAAAATCTTTTAATTATGTGCACTTCGATTCACGGAATCAGTCTAATCGGAAATGTTTATTCTTTTAATTTTATGTTTTACAGCAGTGTTAAGCATATATTTTTTCTTATTTAGAATAATTGAAAAAGGAATAATTAAAATAAATTATATTTTAAAACAATTAGAATTAACTTACCCAAATTATTTTTCCGATTGGCTTTGCTTTATCTGTTGAAAACTTTTTGTTTGTCAAGTAAACAACAGCAGATTGAATGATCAACGTAAACCCAACCAGAATCCAAGTGGATATTGAGAAAACATGTATCAATTGCAGCCCTAAAAAATTAAATTCTAAAATTGTCTGAAGCCAAACATGTTTTCTATTTATTATTCAATCAAAAATGTAAAGGTTTAGAAGATTCTGTAAGGAAACATAGGTATAGTAGGTTTTGGTGAATAAGAGTTAAGATTTTATTCGCCTCCATATATTTTGCAAAAGCTTGTGAAAAAAAGAAAAACTTATGACTTACCTTGTTTAAAAATGGTTGATTTCACACCGTAAATAATTTTATACGGATCTGTATTGACTGGTTTAGAAAGTGCAACATTATTCAGTCTAGTCTCAGTAATAGAAATACTCCCTACAGCCCAATCAGCCCGCCCCTGTTGGACACTGTTCACTAAAGTTTCATACGGTCCATCCTTTTCAGTTTCATGATTCACCAACATGATATTCAACTTCAATCTTCTCTTCAACTCGGCAAGCATTTTCCCTTCTAGACCCAACCAATCCTCACAAATTACTGTATTTTCTGCTCCTTGGATAGATTGGATTTTTGGATTTAGACAGTTAAAATTCATTTTTTCGTTAATGTAAAATATCACTTTAAATGTGTATCCGTTGAATTGAAGTTTTTCTGTATACATCAACATTGTTAATTTAGAATTTAATTTAACATTGGAGATGTCTAAACCAGGCTGCAAGTATTTTTCGAATACAATATGAAGTTTTTTGGCCAAGGTATTACAATAATAACAAACATCGTATAAACGGACATTGCCATCCGAATATTCTATTACCAACGTCAGAAAAACTTTTTCCAAAAATGAAGAGTTTTGCAGAAAATCTGAATCTAGGGAACCATTTCCTTTATCGAAGGTAGTCTTACATGTTCCGTAATGCTTTTGGCATAGGAAAATAATGATATCGGAGGGCCTTAAATTATTTTTCATTAGAAAATTAAACCTCGATGGATTCTCTAAGCTAATTACATGTATCGCATAACGACCGGCTACATTTAGAATCGGTTTAGTAGGTTTAATCATATCGTAATTAAATATATTCGTTACAAGTGAATAAGATGAAGAATACTTCAGACTTTTTTTCTGTTCTTTAGAAAAAATTATATTCATTGTCGCCATTTTTTCAGAATTTGCCTTTTTTATAACATTGTCGATAAACTTTGACGTAAGTGAATCATAATGAATTTTTAAATCATCAAGAAATGCCCAATTGCTAAAGATTTCACTGATGATGTCTTCAAATATTTCGTTTTGTGACTGCTCTTTCAGACTAAATTTTGAAGAAATATCCGAAAGGTTTTCTGAAAGGGTTCTACTTACATGCAACGTACAACCGCGGTGCAAATCTGTACCTAATATAATTAATATGAATGTAATGCTCATTTCTCCGCGATATGGTTGAATAATAATTAATACAAAAAATTATATTAGGTATCAATTATCAATATTGCAATAATTTTTAAGTATGAATTTTGGTAGTATTAATGACTCTCGTTCTTTACTATCTCCTAAATTTGGAACGAAAATTTTTAAATTCAAATTTAATTGGTATTGTGAACAGTAGACTAGTTCCGCCCACTCAACGAATAAAAGTGTACTATTCATATGTAAATTGGGTACCTACCACTTCCAATCGTTCAATTCTTTATTGGTTGTAAATTGAGCAGAATGTGATTGCTTTCGTAAATAATGTTTTATCGAATGTCAATCAAATTTTAGTATGAATACATCTATTCTATTATTCATGTAGTATTCTGTTTAGCAGGTATTCTAAAAACGTTAACCATTAATAAGTGCTACCCAAAATTCTGTATATAGGTATGCGGTACAGTAACGAATTGATCATTTAATTTCGTTTTTTTTAATGGTTTGATTTGAATTTCCCTCGGACGACCACGTAGTATTTCATTTTATAAATCTATTTTTCCAGTTTACAACTACGTTATAATCTTATATATTGATTAGTAAAAATATCAGGAAAATCATTATCAAAATCACGTGTTTGGTTTAGCTGAGCTAGGTAGGTAAGCTAATTTTTTTTACAAACAGATTAGCCGGTACCATACTGCGTATTTCATTTATTACTTGTATTCTTTAATATACCTACAATCTACATTATTATCTATTTAATGTGCAAAAAAATGTTGAAATACATAAAAACCCAACCTTTCTACTCCAAGTAAATGACCGAATTCAGTCAGCGACGTGTTAGCTTTCTTGTAATTGGTAAATTTCTTAGCTTAGCTTAGCTTAGCTAGAAAAGCTTAGTAAAAGGCACTCAAAGTTATAAGAAGTTGATAAAAATATGACTATCAAATCAAGATGTTAGGAATTCAGAATTTTTATCAATATTCAAATATTATTATTACAAATTTAGAAAAAAAAATCTTTACGAAACATAAATTTTTCATATAACATTACATTAATTAATTATTATTTTTCGTTTTTAGTTTAATATAAATATAATCATTATATGGGGTTTTATTCCTGTATATAAATAAATATACGCAAAGTCTAACTTGAGAGAATTGTTCAACTAGTGAATATAGACTGGTTCATTTCCGAGAAAAAGTGCTCTAGATCTTGAATTCTATCAGCAACATTTCTAAATACCTACGACTGGTATTGATGGATTCGTTGTGACGTCTTGAATACGAATCTGTCGATCGTAGAGCGCCAAAGTGTAGGAGGTGGAAGGGGGGCTATCAAAGATGGCGGACGAGAACCTTCGTTGTAAGCTTTATCTCGATAAATACTGGTCGGATTTCTTTGTTTTTTATCTTGTTTGAAAGGTAATAATATTGTCCATAAGTATTTTCTTTTACAGACTTATTTCGTCAATTTTATAGTTCAAAAATTATCTTGTGAAACCTAGAATTCTTAGAAAGGTGCAAAAACGTTTCGAATAAATACTCGAAATCGGAGTAGTTTTTGTGAACACAAGCTAGTATAAAAATATGAAAACACAATTTAGCTATTCTAAAAAATATGTTTCGTCTCTCTAGGATTTATATTGATTGGATTATGACTAATCATGCTCAAGACGGGCACGGGCCGTGTGCTCTCGCCATGGAGACCACTGTACTGGGAAAATCAGGTTTTTGTTATTTTTTGTAGGTACATAATTGGTGACTTTATACATCTGTAATAATTAGTTAACATATTTTTACAAATCAACTTGTATCTTTGGATGATAGTACAGTACATGTAAGTCGTCTGTGTCATCATAATTGTATTAATTATAACATACATCGTCGTCTACGTGGCAAACACATTTTATACATTTTTGATGACTCTTGGCACAACTATATCTAGCGGTTCGACATCCGGTTTCACAATAACAGGCAATCAGTTCCAAATTTTTTATGAATACAGGTGATTGACACCAAATTGTTCCCTCCGCAAAAATCCAACCGCAGGTTTCTGGTGAGGGCAAGGTTTGTAAAGTCTTCTAAAGACAAGGCGCTGTCTTCTAAATATACTCGTAAATCTTATAATTGGCCCTGGGAATGTAATACACCAGCGCTGCTTTGGTGGGGGATAACTTATGAAAACGATTTATATTGGAGAACACAGCTGCCATAAGATGGTCGATATCGTCTGTCTCTTTTTATTTCTGTTTTTTACAATTGTACTTGCAATTGCATTTCCCTAATTTTTTATTTATCAAACTGTGATTCTGTATTATTTGTATGTAAAATTTGTAAACCCTTATTAATATCAAAAGAATGATCGATAGCCAAAAGATAGTTAGAAAATTCAGAATAATTATTGCTTTTTAAAGACCTTAAGTGTTCCTTAACTCTAACTTCAAAATTTCTACACGTTTTTCCTATATAAAAATAATCACAATCATTAGAAATCGATTAATTTATTATTAGTATAAAAACCTGGTTGAATAACATTTGAGATATCTTTAACTATTGGATTAGAAATTTCATTATTTATAAATACTACTTTCCTACCAACAAAAAATAATTTTTGATAAAAAGTTAATTGATATTATGTTAAATAAATAGTATAAGAAAATTTTTTAAATCTTTTGTTTACTCTTCAATATTTGATTTTGAAAAACATTGGAGGAAAATTGTATTTATAAATAATGAAATTTCTAATCCAATAGTTAAAAATATCTCAAATGTTATTCAACCAGCTTTTTATACTAATAATAAATATAGAAAATATAAAGTGTATTACCATTAATTAAAGAAATATTATCTGTCAGTGGTTATTTCATCCCATGCAGTTTCACCAGTAAAAATGTTCGTTATCTTGTTGCTTTCTAACTAAAACGTCTTTCATTTTTTTTTTAACTTCGGAAAGTTTTTATAAATCTTTTTTTTTTTAAGATCTCAATCACAAGACTCACATTTCCTTAGCCAGAATCACAAAATTAGACCAAGTATCGAAAGTGATGTACCAACTTTCTCGAGCGGTTTCTGTCCTGGTAATTCCTACAAGTCCTCCGGCTACTTTATGCTCTTGATTCACGTGTTCCAGGGCGTGGTACGGTGATTTTTCATGAAATGTTCATTTTGTTTGTTTTACCACAAAGTTTTCCTTCAAAAATTCTTAATGTACCTCTTTAGTAGTTTCAGGTAAAGATTTAGTATCATGAAGGTAAATAGATCCCCATAAAGCATAATTCGTATGATCGTAGACGAAGATGGTTCTTCGATTTGTGCAACTGCTTCAACGTGTAATTGACATGGCCGAATATAAATAAAATATAAAATATTCCCGAATAAATTAAAGTAATAAACCAACTCGATGTAAGTTCTTCAGTACATTTACGTGGGGTTTAATGACAAGTATAATGTTTAGCCTCAAAGATGCTGTGTTTTGTTTTTCGGGAATCTGTGACTCCAAATTTCTTATTGTAACCTAAAATCACTTTTTGGTATGAATGCAGATAACATTTTGTCTGAATTCCTCTTACTTTTTAATGGATATCAGCTATGGCGAGTTAATAGAAAGAAGTATTGGCCAGGAGTTGAAAATAATTATTAATATTCTTAGCAAAAAAATGAGCCTTAATCAGCTTACTGCAAAAAGAATCACATCGAGCTGTCTGCTAAGATTCGCCTGAAAAAATGAGTACTCACGGACAATGTTCAATTCACAATCTAAGATAATTAAAATAGTTATTTTGGAAAGTAACTAAATAACTCAATGGAGGATTGGGGAGGAATATTCGTTTGGATGCTATTAAACCGCTTTCCCTTGTGACTAACTGCATAATTCCATAGTGAAATCCAGAAAGCATCTACTTTTTTTTATAAACAGACCCTAGTATGAACATTTTATGAAAAATTTTAATATTGATTAATTACACTACACACTTATTACGATAAATTAATAATAAATAATGATAATATAAATTGTAAATAATATTCGGACTAACCAAATCAATAAGGGCAATTTTAGGAACGAGTTTCAGATGAATAAGTTCTTACAGAATACGTTATACCTACACTTTTTATGATAAATAAAAATTGCCTTAATGGTAGAATTAATTACAAAATATATTCAGAAAAAAATAAATAGACATCGAAAGTAAATACAATTTAGGAATAAATTCTTGTTCAGCAAGTTCTTAAATACACTACAATACACTTTTAATACATAAATAATGCATTAATAATAAAAATATTTTTTTATGGGACATAAATTGTAAATAATATTCTGTATAAAATAAAAACACTACCACAAATCACAAATAAATAATAAATAAATCATAAGACTATATACACGAAATAAAGTTACGTTTCGTGTATTTTGTTCATGTAAAAATATTATTATTTTGTTGATGACCTCTTCAAAAAAATAAAATAGAAATAATAATTCAACAGTACAAAACATATTGAACCTGACATGTTAACACCGGGGTTGTTTACGATTTTCCAAAATGCTGGAACCTAATGATGTCATTTATGTCATTCTAACTTGTTATTGTTAAATAATATTGTAATACTTACGATAATGATACCAAAATATTATTTCTCGTAAAATCTATGGTAACATTTTTTAATGTTAATTTTATGCATCACACTTAACAAATATTCCTCATATAAAAATATGTATGCATGATAATAATGCATAAATTTAACAATTACTTAATTTTTTAGTCACCTACTTCTTTGTTTTGATTATCGAATGAAAATCAACGTTGACATTCCCTTACATTTTAAAAAGTGTTTTTATTATTTTTTCTTTTCAGTTTATTGACATTTTTATTTCATTTTGTATTACACGTAGATACCTATTGGCCATTCCTTGAGTTTATTAAAAATGGTAGATCAATGTATTTTTTCCAGCATTATATGATCACTTGCTCGTCAACAATGACAACATAAAAGTTCACAATATATTGAAACCGGATATGATTCCAGGTGCCTACCCTTTGAATTATTAACTCCGAATTGTACGTACTATTGCGTATCTAGGAACTGGGTATATCCCTGATAGATACGAAATACAAAGTATAAAATTATACAGAAATAAAGTAAATCCATTCCATAGCAAGGAGACTGGGACACAACGGAAGAACTTTCCCTCTCGCGTATATTTAAGACACATGTGTAATGCAGTTAAATTATCAATTCTTGCATTTATAGTATTTTATTATTTTTTTATTATAATGATATTTAAATGTGATAATTTTTATTCTAGGAATGCTTTTATCACACGTGTCACAAAATACAAATTTACTTGAAACATGCCATATTTTCATGTAGTTGAAAACATATATTTTTTTTAAATCACTATGTAGAAAACCACAAAGAAATTAAATAGGGTTAGATATAAAATTTACAACAGCAGAGGTCAAACAGATTGGAGACATTAACAAATAAAATAAATGAGAGTGAGGATAACTAAAATTAAATCTTCTATAAAACATGCATTTGTTAAATATTTTATATGTGAACCTGAAAATTGTTTTTGTATACCTAATTTCAAATATATATTTTTCTCAGATCTCAATATTCCATAAAGAATTACCAAGAGCCTTTTTACTAAGATAATCATCTAAATACAACTACCAAACTTTAACAACCTTTAACATTCCACTGAGAATTTAATAAGAACTTATTCTATACTCTAATCTAATTCCTAGAATTCGCAATGTTTTTTTTTAAATAACAAAGTAAAAAATAAAATTAATTTGATGCCTTATTTTTCAGATTCTTTTAAAACATATTCACATATTGCGGATGATAGAATGTGAGATGTAGAAAATATGGTTACATTCACCGGAATCTATTATATTTCGAAAATCCTTTATTAACAGTAATACAAATTATATAAGTATTTGATTAGAGGTTGAAAAAAGCAGTATTTCTATCCAAACTACTTAAAAATGGATCAAGTTCTCGTACATACATATTAAATATTAATCCTCACATGTAATTATTATGTGACAGAGTATCTGGTATTTTCTTGATAGAATGTATTTTTCTTTTTAGAAAACTACAATAAATGAGCAATCTTGTGTAGGTAGGTACTTAAAGCCACTCAATTTAATACTTAGGCACATTAAGTGCAATATACACCAACTTATTGATCAAAAATACAGTAATGATGAATGAAACAATATAGCCAATATAAGATTGTGCAGCTGTGCTATTATTATTAAAAATTATTGATTAAAGGGAAAAACTCATTTAATTTCCTTATTTCTAAAGTATTGTGCATACCTAATAACTTTGTTGCACGATGATACAAAAAGATTGTATTTGATCTAATGGGAAGTACTCCGTAGATTTATTAAATTTCATCATTTATAATATTAATTTACATATTATTCAGTAGAAATGTATATTGTTGTATTGATTATATGTGTTTAAATAATTTTATCATTTATCAGATCCTGTCGTCGAGAAATATTATAGTAAAACACAAATGCACAAGAAAAACGAAGACAAAAATTTAAATCTACAGCGCATGTTTACGAACACAAAGTAATTTTAATGAATTTTTAATTAAAATTAAATAAGTTTCAAAACATATTTTATTTTGAAACACAACACAAATTTACTACAACTTCCACAACAAAAACAGAACACGACAAACCGATACCAATTATCCATAAAACATACTGACCATAAAATTTGTTTTGTCTACTCATTGTCTCAATTTCATCCACAACAATTGTTTTTCCATTAAAGTAAATAGAATAATTAGTGTGAAGTGGATACTCGTTCCACTTTTTGATCAATCCGTGTTGATGAAACAAACTAATGTACTTATTAATAAATTTAATGAAGGGAGTGCTCTTTTGAAAGGCCCACGCGTGGTATGACGGAAATATATCGTCTTGTGTGATGCGAAGATATACCATATCTGCTTGCTTTAATATTCCATCGAGTCTGCATCTCCTGTTCAGCGTCCAGTAAAGTCCATCTCGTTCGTAGATCACCATTTGCTTAGTTCCAATAGTGTTCTTCAAATTTGTGCAAATTCTGGGATGGAATGTCACTCTACGAGACAGTTTCTGAAGCGTTTTATCAGATGTACTGTTTAACATGGTCTCAATAACTCCAAACTGTATTTAAAAAAAGATTTTATAAGAAGTTGATAATGATTGCTTTTATAAATTTTGTTACAAAATTTAAAAAATAAATAGAAATAGATATAATCGAAGGTTTCCCAAACACTCTGAAGAAAAATTAGTAACATCCGAAAACTGATCTAATGCACGGGATTATGCAACAATATTTTTAAGAAATTAATTATTTTAAATTGCGCCGCAGAGGGTGCCAGACAAGTGTTATTTTTGACAGCCACAAGACCACAGATCCTGAGCGAATACCATCAAAAGAGCGAACTTAGACAACCAGCGAATAAATTTTACCTATGTGGAATATTATGAAATAGTTACGGTTGTGTCTAGTCACAACTTCCAAATAGGTACATGTGGTTTCCATTAATTAAAAATATTTGTAATTAAGTTTTAACCCATCAAAAACGACGGTAGTTTTACGTACCGATTCCTAAGGAATAATTATTTGTTTATTTAATTTTTGAAAAATGGAAAAAAATTGTCAAAAAAATAAATTCAAAATAAATTTTTCGAAAAAAAAAATTTTGGAAAAAAATTACTCTAAAGAAGTGATGGACGCTACACAAAGCTGCGGGGACAGATAGACAGACAGACTGACGGACGGACAGACAGACAACGAAATTATTATAATTGGGATTAATTTTGAATTTACTTACATTCATTGATGTGAGACCATATCCATCTTCCACTAGTTGATCGAGGTTTTGGAGCTCATTTGGTGGAGGCTTTGTTATGAAGGATGTTAGCTTAGCTTTATATAAGGTGGTGATATTTATTGAGCACAGCAGCCAAAAAAATAATAAACGACCTCCAAATCTTTTCAAATTGACGCTATGGGATTGTTCCGTCAGTATAAAACCTACAATCTAAAACAAAGTTTTATTTATTTAACTATTAAACTAAAATGAACTGTAGATTTAATCTGATATTGTAATATCTCAAAGTTTATTTGAGCTATTTGACCTTGAAATCAGCGAAAATTAAAAAAACTTAAATGCCAATAAAAGCAGTAAGGAGTCAGAAACCAGACTACAATTAATTACAGTCGTAAACTATATTGTTTTTCGGGTTTTTTCACCCAATCACAAAGTTTTTTTCCCAGTCACAAAATTTGTGGTTATTCTCCCGAAGTTGACATATTTCAAGGTCATTTACTAAAGTCATTTCGAGGTCATTTACATAAGACATATGTGGGGTATAAAAGCTTAGGCAGGATCCTACAAAAAATTTTATGCTTTCATCGAGGATTACTAATTTAGATGTACTGAAATCGAGATATTATAGGAAATGTATCCTAATTTATAGGAAGCATAATTTTGGATGTGGTAGATACATAAAGATACAAAACATATTTTTAATTTTTTGGATATGGCTATCTTTGCTTTTTTTCTCTTTATATATATATATATACATATACTTTCTATAATTTCTATGCAGTTTCTTTAATTCTATTATATCTTCTGTATAAGAGAAGAACAATTTTTTTTTTCAAAACATTTCCATAGTCTCTTTTTTACCTGCTGCTGTAAAGAATATTGAGCCTAGATCCAATATGGCACAGATACAAATAACATTGTTTCATCCTGATGGGGTTACCTATGTTTAAAAAACAGTATTTTGAAATGGTCAAGCAACTATTTATTTTAAAATTAAATTATTTCACATGGAAATGTACGCATAATGTATCAGAGACAAAACTACTAATCATCTTGTGTCAGTTGTGAAGGGAAAAGATTTTAGGAAATACTGGTAATTTGGTTAAGTTGATTATACTGATCAACATCAAAATCATCACGTTAAGTTATGTCAATAATTTGGTTTATTTGACTTTAAAAAAAATTAAGATATTTTTTAAGATTTTACTTATTAAGTAAGAAACAGTGAGGATAGAAGATTTTCGCACTCAGTTACAAAATAATTAAAATATAATTTATTAATTGACTTACCCAAATAGTTTTTCTGATTGATTTGTTTCTGTTTTTAGAAGAAAACGAATTGGAAAGGTATATAACGCCAGCTTCAACAATCAGCGTGCCCAAAACCAAAATCCAGGTAGACATGGAGAAAACGTAAAACAGGCTTAATCCTAAAACAAATGGCTTTAAAACGTTACTATATAGGTGAGATCAGCGTTTCAAGGATAAACATCACCTCGGTTACATTTTTAGATTTTTTTTTATTATTATTAATTTTATGTAGGTAATTTTAATTTTTCTTATTATTTTTCATACAAAGCTAAGCAAGCTAATTAAAATTATGATTACTTTTGGTTTTGGACAAGTAGGCTTGATTGCTAGGTAAGGTGTTTACACTTTACATAATACATTACCGGTATTCGGTAATGCATGACCTTAATTTACCCGTAAATTTGAGTAAATTCCAGTACCGAATAACCGTTAAATACATTTTTAGTTACCGGTAATTGTTTTTTTTAAACTGCCATATTATGTGACGATATTTGCAGAAAGTATGAGTATATTTTTTATATTGTTTATTAACCCTTAATTTAGTGGAATACGTACGTGCGTTGGGGATCCGAGACTAACCAACACAAAAATCACCAGTCAACCGTACGGTACTGTTTTAATTATTATTCATCCACTGTCGGCTATTCTGTTCTCCAACAAATACTTTTACGTATCCTCTGAAGTTTTGTCAGTTCGCTTTACATTGTTTCTATTGACTTTTGTTTGCTACAATTTCATCATTTATTATTAAAATAATGATCTTTTTTATGGAGAAAGTGATTTTTAAATAAACTCTGTATTCTATTTAATAGCTGTATTGCGTATTATTCATAAAAGAGCTAAATATATTAATTCTCAAAAAACCTAATTTATTGTGATCAATAAACATTAAACATATTTAAAAAGATCATTAAGTAGGTAATTCATCAACCATTGTTCTTGTTAATAGCATTTGAATGCTGATTTCTTTTAGGTAACGTTGTGTATAATATGAAAAGTAATCTTTGCGTAAAATCTTTGTATTTTATATCTATAGATAATAAAATAATGTTATAATAATGTTACTTTTTGACACCTTTATAATTACCGGTAAATCAGTATTAAAATCATCATTTTACTGATTTACCGATAAAGCTATTTTTCGGTCAATTTTGCATGCAATAGTTGAAGGACAGAGAGGAAGAAGAACATCTCCCAGCTGTTCGACCAACTAAGCGTATGCTGGCTCTTTTCAAAGCTACAGGATGCTGAGAAAAGGAGAGGAGCATAGACAAGAGGGCAAATATTAATATAAAAGCTGAATTCAATTGAATTTACCTTCTCTAAAAAATGAAGTCTCGACCCCGTATACAACCTTAAATGGATGTGTACTTATAGGTTTAGTAAAGTCAACCATATTCATTCTTGCATTGTTGACGGTAATACTCCCAACAGCCCAGTTGACCCTTCTACGGCGGACGATTTTGACCATTGTCTCATAAGGCCCATCCCTACTATTTTCAAAAAACAAGTAGTTTGCATTAAATTGCAGTCTTTTTTTCAACTCTGAAAGAATTCTTCCTTCTGATCTTATCGTATCCTCACATAACACCTCCGTTAAATCTCCTTGTTCAAAGATGATTTGTGGATTTTTACATCTAATATTCAAATCTGTGGCGTCTGTTACTCCAATTTTGAAAGTGTATCCTTTAAAATTCCAATTTTTGTTATTCAAAATTGTCGTCAGTTTTGAATTGAAATCATGATCAATGAAATCCAATGCTGGTTCTAATTTCTTTTCGAAATGCAAAAACAATTTTCTCGGCAATGTACTGCAATAAAAGCATACCTCGTACAGGCGAACACGGCTGTCTGAAAATTCTATGACCAATGTCAAGAATACTTTTTTCAAAAATTTTGAGTTTATTAAAATATTCTGATTCAAGGTTCCATTTCCTTCGTAGGCTTCCATACACGATCCATAATGTTTTTGACAAAGAAATATAATAATGTCGGAGGGTCTCATATATTTTCTCATCAGAGCATCAAACCTTAAATGATTTACTAAGCTTATAATGTGTATGTTATAACGTCTAATTGTTTTCACAATTGATTCGGCAAATAAAACCTCGTCATAATTAAAAAGTATTGCAACAGGTGATGCCATGGAATAATTTGTTAGGTTTTCTGACGTTCGATTCATGATACCTTTATTTTCTGTCACCTTTCTTCTATAATTTGCCTTTTTCATGATATTATTGATAAAATTTGCAGTGACAGAGTCATAATGAATAACAAAATCATTAATAAGGGCTTCAGATCTGACCATTTCACCAATAAGAGTTTCGTAAAATTCACTTTGAATCTCATCTTCATGTTTCAAATAGAAAGGGATTTTTGTGTATGTTCGATTTACTGACAGTATTCTTGGCTGTGTTTTATTAAATACTGATGCTTTAATAGAATATAAACCTAATATAAACAATACTGATACAAAAATTAAAATCGTTATAAATTTAGACATTTGTTCTGCAAGCGCACACTATCTTTTCAGAATAACTGTAAATTGTTTGATTTTATTTTTAAAAAAATCACAACTGGGTTCCGCTTGAGCGACTAGCACAAATGATGATATAATGTATATTAAATTTATTTCATCAGCTTGTCAAGTATCTCATTCCACAATTTCATAGACAATAACATTTTTCACAAAAGTAAAATGACAGCAATGTGATAATCTTTGTAAAAATGTTTACGGACTGTCCATCAAATACCTAGTTGTTTTCTCGTTTAACTATTCAGTCAAAATATGTTTATCGGTTTTATATTTGACAACTTCATTTTTTTTACATAATAAAAAAAGTATTTTTGTCTGTAACACCTTGTCTGTCTGTAAATCTTGTCCTCTTCGTTATTCATATACATAAACAGGATATGCATGGATATTATTATATTTAAAATTCATAATATCGTCACGTGTTCACGGCGATGGAACACAAATATAACACTTGAAATTAATTGTATTTTGTAAGGCACAAAAGTTTTTGTGTCCAGAAAAAATTTAATAGAGCAATGTTCTCCAATTCATACTTATCACTCGTCCGTGGAACACTTATACTCGTCTTCTAGAATATTCGCACGTCTGTGATCGCACTTATTGACTATTGATTGTCTGGTGACTTCTAAACCTTTCTAGTAATTTCTAATGATTCTAAAACATTCTATATAGCCGTATAGTTACTTGATCATGTGTGGTTCTTCTTGATTTATGATATTGTGACAATACTAATGCGAGATCTTAATTGTCGCCATTATTTGACGGTAATCCACAGAACCACAAGTGCCACATACTTCTTCCGCTTCCATGAAGTTATCTGATGTCACCAGTGTCGCTAGTCACAATCGATCTTCGACGGAAAAATTCATGACGATTCATGTAGAATTATACCTTACCTTAAATCATGGTAATGGCCATGGTATTGCCTTTATTGCAAAGATAATTTTATGCCATTAGTGTTTTAAAATGATTACGATCTTGAAATCGTCAAGGACTTTTTATCTCGGATCTATAATTTCTAAAGACGGTAGCTGCAAGCCAGAATTCAAACGACGCATGTGTATGGAGAAAAGCTGTATGTCCAGACATGAAAAGATAAGAATGCACTGTGGCTGGTACACTCAATATTCCTTTGTGGTGTGGAATTGTGATCTTTAAAAGCAAAAGACAATATGGCTCTAGTGCTGAAAACGAATGTTGCGTAAACCTGAATAGCGAGACACACAAATGTCTCCATATTACAAGAGCTCAAATCAAGGAAAGACTCTCAACGCCTTGTCCGAGGCGAATCTTTAAATTTTTTAGATATCTTGCCCAAAGGGCTTGTTAGCCTGGAGAAGCTTGTTATGATGGGCCGTGTTGAGGGTCGAGGAGGAAGAACTGGCACTTTTCTGGTGACAGATCTCAGGAAAGATGGAGGAGAATAGTCAAGACGGCAAGAAGTCACGAAGATCTCGATCCTCAATCACGAGGGACCGACTTGGATTAAGACTTTCTGAGGTTTTCTGCTAATTATTAATTATCATAAATCAATTCACTATCCGCTTGCCGATTACTGTTGCCAGGTTCTGTAGGTGTTTATGATTGCCGCTTCTGTATTAAAGAGACAAATTCACATTGATTTGGAAAATAATGGGACAGCATACCGTCTTTGGAGTCATCGATTCAAAAAATAAATAGTAGATAGATTAAAAATAATGTTCATGGATTCAGTTGAATTAAAAGACGATTATAGGTATAGTTTCCAATAATTTTAATATATTTTAAGCATTAAGACATAAATTTAATTTTAAAAAGGCATTGATCGCCTCATTAAATTTTTTAAATGCCTCTTATAAAACCTCATAAAATGGTCTTATAGAAATATGACTGTACAGCAAAAGTTTCTTCATGTACTTAGACTTAAGTGCAACCTAAGCAGTATTCAGTAATATTATGAAAAGCGCTTAGAATATTTCAATGTTGACAAATTGAAAATTAAGAGACAAATTGCTGACTTAATTTATTTATATAATATAATTCATGATCATATTGACTCAGCATTTTATGTACACAGTCCCTTTCAATTTTTAATAAGAATTTTAAATAGAAAAACATGATTATGTTATCGTCGACATATTTTATGATAATTTTAATAGATACAAGAGGATTAATACTAAACTTATGAAATCAGTTGATTAATCTTGTAATTTTTTTATGATAAACTTTGCAGTTGTTCAGTTTGTTTTTCTGTTAAAAACGTCTAAACTCATTAAATTGTCATTGCAATATTTCAAATTGTATGTTTTCCATTTCATGTTGCATGTATTTGTTAACTATATTTTTTTAAATAGATTTACTATTATCAAAATAAGCTAAATGCTTGTGCTATGAAATAGAAATAATTTGCTGGTGTCCGGTAATGGGGCTCAAACCACTGACCACTGGATCACTAAGCCAGAGTCACAACCATTACGCCAACAAGCTATTATTATTAAAATAAAAATTATACTAATATAGCTTGAAGTTATGATATATTATGTTATAACTTCAAGCTATATTTGTTTAATTATTATTTTATTTTAGTTTAGTATTATATTTTTACATTCATAATATTTAAATTCGTTAATAAATATCGCGTTTTCTACACAGTTTTGCAGCGTTGCGTTTTTAAACATATTTACCCAAGGATGGCAAGAAAAAGAATTTAAATCAATAATTTTGTATAAAAAATTTTCGTAGCTACCTGATGTTTACTAAATGTAAAGCTCTCGCTTCACTATGTGAGTAAAGTCACACTTGATAATTCATAGAAAAAAGTTTATTAACAATGTCAAACACTGTAAAATGTATTAGACATATACACTAAAATGCTATGAATAATATATTATTCACAACGTATCCAAATATGTTTGGTGTGTTTAAATACATGAGATCAACGAAATATTATTTTGCCATTGATTTTTGGTTACCTCTCTTGGAGGAAGATATTCCGAATATAACCAAATATAAAATGTAGAACTGGATCATTTAATATAGTATAACATGTTATTTTTAATTACTTGTTTACAGATAATTGTTGTTTGCTATTGAAGTTGGAGTTTTAGTAAAAACTAGTATAAATATTAGTAGTTATACATCTTTCATCATCATCAATACAAACTTGGATACCCGGCGGCAATAAGTTATATCTCTCACAAACTAGTACAATGTAATTTAGGCATTTCTACCGGCATTCAAGATAACATATCGATGAAGTGGGACCTTCCACAGATCCAGGGCTGTTTGCTCGCGTATCGGCCCTACATTTTCGTCATACACATTGGCATTATTTGATTGCTAAAGCGGCTTCCTCGCTACGCAAGTGCAAATACAATCGTGCAGCGTGAAGTCCCCGCAAACCACGTCAATGTCACGTCAGGGGTGCAATAGGAGCCAAAATCAAAGTTAAAAAAATAAAAAGTTTAATGAAAATATAATAAAATGATTGAAAATAAATAAAAAAGATACGAATAAAATAATTTGTAGTAAAATAAGTTTGTAAAGGGTGTAGATAAATTGACTACATTAAAGAAAGACAAGATAATCGATCACCAAAAATGGAGAATACATACACATACACATTTGTAGCAAATGACCAAAAATTTTAGTGTCTTAATAATTATACTCTCTGGGTTTAATGTCATAGCTGATTTACATTAGACAAGTCAGTGCCAACCAGGGGCGTGCAGTGAGAACAAGAAGCTTTTTATTTAAACATATATTTTTGAAAAAAATAAATCAATTATTTATCTGGCAAAATATTATAAAATATTAAAATCTGAATAATATGTCAATTATTGTGATAGGAATATCACGAGATATAGGTATATATTATTTCGGTTTCTTTTCAAAATATATGCTTGGGAATTCTTCTTCTCTGGGGTTCTTATTCTCACTGTATGCACCTGACGTCAACCCTGTGATCATGCACAATTAATATAAATTAATTAATTGAATTTAATAATATTGTCACCTCGGAAACCTTCCATCAAACGTGATTCCCGTGTAGTGAAGAAATGTCTGGAGCCTTGGAGTGTTTTGGTTGTTGTGTGTGAATGCTTTAGAAAAGTCTGGCATTATCGAGAGTCCTTGGGTGCTGGGGACAACATACCTATATATCTATAAATAACACGACGCCGAATGGTCAAGGTGTTTAACATTCAAGTATTAATGAAGCGCTGTCTGAAAGCTATAACAAACAACTATATTTGAAAGTAATTTCTGGAGTGCAATCTAGAAATTTCTGAAATACAAAAGCGTTGTGTTAATTATTTTCAAATTAAGGTGAGTATTGGTCGAAATATTTTATTTAAGCCCCACCACCATTAATATGTGAGATTATAAATATTATAATAAAAAAATTAATAAAAGTAAATTAAAAAATTAACTATTGATTTTAATAAATTCATTGCTATATTTTAGTTTCTTTTTTTAAAGAAATTTATTACAATCTCACCAATGAAACAAGAACAAGATAACCCAATACCAATAATCCACAATACGAATTGACCATAAAATTTTTGTTTTATTTCCATTAGCTGGACGTTATCCACAACTATTGTATGGCCATTAAAGTACACAGAATAATTATAACGCGAAGGCTGACTCCATATTTTTGTTAGTCCATATTCATGAAAATAAATAATGTAATTATTTAAAAAATTCTTGTAGGGCGTTTCTTTTTGAAAAGCCCACGCGTGAGAAGAAGGAAATATGTCATCTTGCGTAACGCGAAGTTTCATCAAATCAGTTTGCGTTAGTACTCCATTCTTTCTGCACAGTATGTTTAGCTTACTATGAAATCCGTCTTGTTCATATATCACGATTTTTTTATTTTGAATAGTTTTCTTTATATTCGTACAGATGTCAGTATTGTACGATATCCTGCGAAAGAGTGTTTGGAAGGTTCTGTCAGATGAATTGCTTAAAGTTTGTTCAATGAGTCCTGGCTGGAATTAAAAACAAAAAATTATTTATTATTATTCGTGAGTCTTTTTTATTCATCTGAAAGTATTTTATTCAATCAATTTTTCGTATGAATATTATACATTTCATTCTCTAATAAACAAAAATAAAGGAGCTATGTACTATAAAAAAAATTAAACATCACACTATAGGTTGGCCAAATGTCAAACGTGCTTGAGTATTTATGGCATAGCGCTCATTTCTCGAACAACTACTAAACCAAATTATCGCTTTATGGATTGCTAGTGATGTTCATTAAATGTAGATTTCCTTCTTATTACAATCGCTCGGACCACCTTTAGAAGCATTAAATCTGGACATTCTTTGACATAAACAATATTTTAACTTCTACTCCTAAGAGCTGGCGTACGATTTTTAATCAGGGTTTTGGAATTGTTAATAATACTAAAAATTATTAATTAATAAACTTGAAAAGACGTTGATATAACTATGATAAACGTTGATTTATAACTTGCATCTTAGTTATCTTTGCAGCAAGTTGATATAAATTTAATATATTTAATAAAATAAACTTAGTTTTCACCTAGTAAAAAAGTGGTGCAATCTAAGTTCATTTTATTAATTATATTAATAATGTCATCACAAAATTATTTTGCTATTTTTGAAGAAGATGATATAAATTTGATCGAATATTCACTTACTCTAGTCGAAGAGAGGCCATATCCGTCATTAACGAGTTGGTCGAGTCTTAACAAGCTGTCTCGAGGAGGTTTTGTTATGAAGGAAGAGAGCTTTGCCTTGTATAATGTGCATATATTTATTGAGCACAACAACCAGATAAATAATACACGTCCTCCAAATGCCTTAAAATTGGCGTGGTTTGATTGCTCTATGAGTATTATTCCCACTGCCTAAATAAAAATAAAAGGCTGTTAGGTTCAGTAATAATTATATTAAAAATTGGTATTAAATACTTAAAATTATTTTCATAAAAAACATATACTTTGTTACAAAACGTAACGCTCATTCGCCTGAACGCGTTATGAAGGCGTCGCCACAGATCGCAGCTGAACGTAACCTACTCGGTAGGTATACCTCTTTCCTTTTAAGAAAGACAATCGAATTAGTACGTGTAAACTGTGTGTACGAGGCACATTGTTTCCTTGTGTGGGTGCTTACGGGTATAAACACCAACACAACGGAACAACGTGCGTCGTACGCATGGTTTACGCATACTAATTCGAATGTCTTTCTTAAATGAAAAGAGGTCTCTACATTCTCTCAACATTGCGCGTATTCCAGGGCCACCAGAACTCAGCGTAAATATAAATTATCGATATTGCTTGTAGTTCAATTGTATTATATTAAAGAAAATAATAAAAAAATGATTAATTCATTTGGTTTCAAATTTCACAGAACTTTGTTCTGAAAAATTGCAACTTTACAATAAGAATGTGTTCTTGAATATAATAGAGAAAACATTGTTTAATAACGTCTATGTTAATGATAATCATGAATAATCTCTACTATGTTAATGCAAGGTATATCTTGTATGCTTGTATCCTCTTGAAGAAGGGACCGTTGGTCCCGAAACATATTGAGTGTTTTAAAATAAAATTAGTGGTTTAAACAAAGTGAATTGTTTTAATTTTTAATAATATAAAATGTTGCCACAAAGTAAATTTGCATTTTTTGAAGAAAAAATAAGATAAATATTTTTATTTTTATTAAGCTTATACACAATGCTAGCATAACTTTATCAAACGATAATTCGTCAACAATTTATATAATTTTGAAAAATGGTTAAAAATATATATTATTATATAATGTTCATGTAATAAGAGCAGCTTGTTGGTCTTGTGATAAGGACCCTCGCCTCGTGATCCAAAGGTCGCGGATTCGAACCTCACTTCAGACCAGCAAGTTAGTCATATTTTCATAGCACAAGCGTTTAGCTTAATTTGAAAATAGTAAGAATATTGATGTGACACGTATTCAGTGTTCGCATCTCTATTTAATAAAAAAAAATCTCAGTTTAAAAGAAACTTGATACTTGTACTATTTTATGACTAAGCATATAATAACAATGACTTTGTTAGATGAGTTTCTTAATAAAGTATCATGACTTACCCAAAATATTTTACCGGGTGGTCCAGTTCTTTTTTCTGGTGAAATTTTATTTGCAAGGTATACTACACCAGCTTGAACAATCAGCGTGCACACCACTAGGATCCAGGTGAAAACGGAGAAGACATAAAGTAACTTTAATCCTATAAAATAAATACATAACTTCATATTTATGTGTAATTTTTTTTTTTATATATGATTTACAACATTTTATATGGTATTGGCAGCAATCTCTGGTGCTCTTAAATCCACAAACTGGAAAAATAAAGACATGGCCATCAAGAGCAAGATGAGGATCTACAAGGCATGCGTTAGACTAATAATGATTTACGGCGTTGAAGCAAGGGCAAACACAAGCAGGACTTAACAAACATTGAGGACTTTCGAGATGAAGACACTGAGGATGATTGCCAGCAAGACTCTGGGAGATCGTATGAGAATACCAGAATAAGAATGTTAAGATGAGAAAGGCTGAGGACATTGAATTATAGAGTAGATAGCGAAGTAGGGACTGGTATGGTTATTTCCAGAGAAAGGACAGCACCAGACTCCCTTATACCGCTCTACATAGGCAGCCTCACAGAGCCCGCCCTTGCGGAACACCTCCCAAAAGATGGGAGGACTGCTGGGAATCCACCTCACAGGAGGTGCTATCTTCTGGAGAATAGACCACCTAGTTCTATTAAAATGAAGACGTAGGTATATGGTGTTTGAAAAAGTGTTTACCTTCTTCAAGAAACGTTGTTTCTCTGCCATAAAGTACTTTGTACGGGTCTATACAGAGTGGAGTACTAAAGTCTACTTTATTCATTCTTGATTCAGTAATTGTAATACTGCCGAGGGCCCAATCTACCTTGCCCTGATTGACGACATTCACGAGAGTTTCGTATGGATCATTATCAATTTTTTCAAAATAGACTAGATCGTAACTTAAATTTGCTCTTTTATTCAATTCGGCGAGAGCATTTCCTTCTAAAAGTAATAACTTCTCACACAGTACCGCCGTTTCTGGTTTTTGCACTGATATTATTCTTGCGTTTTCGCAAGCAAAATTTAAATCATCCAGGTGAATTCCCACTTTGAAATTGTGTCCATTAAACATCCATTTTTTTGAAGCAATCATCCTTTTAATTACAGAACTTAAATCGATTCCGGTGTCTTCCATCGTAGGTTGCAAATGTTTTTCGTACTTCAAAGACAGCCTTTTCGCCAACGTACCACAGTAGAAGCAAACATCGTACAGTCGCACAACATTGTCAGAAAATTCTATGACTAATGTCAAATATACTCTCTTAAGGAATGTAGACTTTTCGAGAAAGAACCGGTCAATGACATCTCCTTTGTCGAAGGCTGTCCGGCATGATCCAAAGTATTTATGACAGAGAATAATAATGACATCTGACGACCTCAAAACTTTTTTCATTAGTAAATCAAACCTTAAAGGATATCTCATACTTATGAAATGTATAGAATAACGTCGAGTTATATTTTGAATTGATCTGCTCGATCGAATGTCGTCGTAATTGTAGATTATTGTTACTAATTTACTTTCTGTTGTTGGTTTTGAGACATTATTTTTTGTCGATTTTTCTTTATTATTACTTTTCTTTATGATATTATTGATAAAAGTAGCAGTAAGAGACTCATAATGGATTATGAAATCGTTGAGAATTGCTTCGCTTCCAAGAACTTCACTGATGACATCTTCAAACAGTTCATTTTGAGTCTGATCTTCCAAATCTAAAAATAGAGGTTTTTTGATAGGTTCTTGTTTTTCCCAAATTTTAAAGAGACCTTTTATCAATGCATTACTAGAACACACGTCAACAGAAAATATTAAGGAGAAAAATATAATATTTATAGAACTGGGATAAAACATTTATGATATTCTTGAGGATAAAAATTGGTTCTTTTTATTTTAAAAAATAGAATGGTTATATATTTTGTTTTCACTGAGTGGTTAGTTTAACTGTTCCTTTTTCACAGCTGATTCAAGTTCTAGTGTTCATTCACCAGCTTTTATGTAATATTTATATCAGCAACTTAAGCAAACATGTCATAATATTGCTATAAATTCACTTTTCGGAAAATGACAGTAATTTCACTGGTTTCCTAATAAATGTTTACCAATTGTCCATCAAAAAACAATTTTCTTGATATTTTATTTCGTATATTTACAACAAATTATTAAATATTTTATATTAGCTCAAGATTATTTATTTTGCTAAATATGCCTGGTATATTCTAAGCGCCGTCCTTATATAACTTTTACTCAGATATTTACTACCTACTTAAAAGGAAGGGAGTTTAATAATAAACTGACACAAATCTATGAAAATTTGATAAAAAGTTATTGATTCCCTTTACAAAAACATTCTCAAACAAAAATAATTGATATCGACAATTATACTTAAAATATTTGACAGGTATTTTTCCTTCCACATTGTTGGCAAGAAAATCGTTTTTTAATAGACGAGTACGTTGAATTTACTTCGCGAGCTAAATAACTCTTTTATTTGTGATAGAGATGCGAACACAAAATAGGTGTTGCGTTAATATTCTTTTTTATCATTTTTTACAATTCCATTTCTTACAATTAAGATTAGAATTTTTTTCATTCAATATTTTTTACTTGCAAAAGATTTTAGTTACTCATATTTAGGTTTTTTTAAAATAATATTAACATTTAGGTACTTTAATTTAAAAAAAATAATGTTTAGCGGAACTCCGCCCGATTCTAATATTAATAATCAATTCAAGTATTTTCTATTAGCGTAATATGATGAAAAATAAATTACAGGTTAATTAAAAAGTATCTTGCCTTTATTTTTTAGGAACAAATGTACTAAAAGTCCGTTTAAATATGTCTTGTTACGTTGTGTATTTTGACATAAGATTCTTAATCAAAAAAAATTAAAACAAAGCACTTAAGTTTAACCAATGGACTAACTAACAAACTACCACGCCGTTTTCTGCAGTGGTAGGCAGAGAGGGTAGAACGCCATATTATTCTATCTTGGCACACCACTTTTGCTTCGGCTACAATCATACATCTTCTCATGCATGCTCTACGGTTGTTGAGGCTTTTAACAGGGCCATCCTCCAATACCAGGTCTTGTTGAACCTTTTAGAGATAATATTATATACTTTTTGCAGAAAATATTATAATCTATTTATATTTTTAAAAAATTTTCGTCTGACCAAGAGAAATCTAGTTATTTGCAAAAAAATATTGTGACTTTAAGATTAGATCGATAGGGGCTTTTAGGATTATGCTTTTAAACGATAAAATTAAGAAGATACATAGCCTTTTTTTTAATGATATGGCTGGACGATACAATATTATAACAACAACCTTAACTCTTTAATATTATAACTATTAAAATTCATGCAATTATTTCAGTACTCTTATATTATTTTTTATACAATGATTTGCATAAATAAGTAGTATGAGATTTTGTAACACGATTTTGAGATTTTTTCCCTCTCAAATTTCAAAATAATTGGCCAGTCTATCAATAAAACATTATTTATAACCGATAGTGACAAAAATGATTTTCCATGAAAATATTTTTTGTATGATTTTTTCTATTATTTACTCATCTTATTTATTCCACGATTTTTTATAACTTTCCTTAATTTTTAAAATACCAGATTTATAGGGCCTTCAGGATCGGAAGATATTTCGGATAATGAAAATATATCTCATTCAAAATAAAGTAAAATGATAGAAAATGCATGTTAGGATTATTAATTCTGATATTTTTTGTATAACCTATATTTCTGTTTGAAGTTACCAATTGATTTTTTTGTATACCACACCACGGTGATGATAATTATGTAGTTTCAGATTATGTTTTCTCATGCTATATGTCCTGTATACTCATGCTATATGTCCCGCCCACTTTTCACTTATTTGGTCGTTAATCCTGCGCAAGTCCTTTTTTAATGTAGTAACTTGCGCCAAAGAGCTTCATTCATACCATGTAGAGCAATCGGTTTTATGAGCGTTTTTATAGAGTTTATTTTTTTTTATACTGTAACAACTATGACTAATGTTTCAGCAGTAAACCATTGACTGTTGAATAACGCAAAGTTTTCTTATAATGTATTGCAGTGAAGTTATAAATAATTAAAAAGTTTATTATTTTAAACGATTTATCATCATTATTATAAAAAATAAATTGTTTTGGTATTAAAATTAGTTGACATTAGAGTCACTTTTTAAGATGTTATGTTGATATACCTGCATACAAACGTCTTGCAAGAATATTTGTGGGTATAGTTAATTATATTGGTATGTAATTAAAAATCCGCTTTATAAAAAAATTGTTAGAAAAATAAACACCGAAAAAGAGCAAAAATTATTACTGTTATTATTTTATTCTCAATATAAATTTTTAAAAAAATCAATTAATTTCAGTATGATATAAAAGTAATAAATAATTTGTAAGTAATAGTAACAGTAAAAATAATAAATAATTTGATAACAAAAATTAACTAATTTCGAGACTTTTGAATATTATAAATTTAACAAAAAAAATACAATTATTTCGGGACTTTTGAGAGACTTTTGAGTATGTACGATACCATACGAGTTAATTCACGATAGTTGTGATAACGTATTAACAATTGTTATGTATAACTAATTTAAATTTGAAATTAACTAAATAATCACATTTTTCAATTCATTTCAATCTGCCAGCTAGCTTTCCTATATATATTTTTTTAAATAAATATTAACTTTTTTTTATTACTTTTTCTGTAGTTTTATTTTGATTTCATGAAATTGTATACTTTTAAGTCATCATTCATCTATGTGGATGTTTTAAAAAATCTCTAATATATCATCATATATTGAGTAAAGACGTATAAATAGTGAATAAATAAACTTAATCAGTAATTTACTTAGAAAATTGAAAAAAAAACAATTAAAACACTTATTATTCACTTAAAAGTTTATTTGTTAAAAACTTATTTTATAAATTTTACAAAATTTATTTTTTTATTTTCGAAAACATCAATTTCTTGTACATACTTGGATCTATTCGAAACCTACGCAAATGCAATAACTGTAAGTCTTTGTGGAATTGCTGAAATGTTTTAATCAGAAAGACTACCAATAGAATCTTAAAAATAGAGAAACATATTTTGATTAATTATTTAATCTTTCTATCATGAAGACCTCTGCAAAAACACTTAAAAAATAAGTATACAATTAAATATAAAGAAGGTCGGACTACCTGTTTCGCATATAGAATGGTTAAACATATTGTTAGAATGATGGTAGGTATACGAAATATTTTTAAAAAATCAAGTATATACACATTCATTAAAATTTAAATCCCACGTGATTGTCGACAGTGACAAAGTCACGTTTTGATAATTATGCTGTGATTTTTTAAATATAAAAAACAAGTATATAAACATTAGTAAGAAAATTAATCGCACGTGATTGTCGGCATTAAAAAATCTTTTTTGCTGACACAAACACAGCGTTAAATAAATACCCTCAAAACCACTTAATCAGAAAGTACAAAGTTGTCCAACATCCCAACTGACCCAATATTTTAAGGTAGCCCAGTATACGTCAGCGTGTGCAGTAATGACATTCAAATATTGTGTGATTTGTATGCTTGGTTTTACGAATACAAATAGAACCTATGTCTTACAATAGCCTTTATGCCTTATGAGCTTTTCTTAAAAATATTTGTTTCCTGAAGGTGCTGAGGCACCCAATAGATTGATCAAGTTTTCATTATTTTCTACTTTACTTCGATTCATCATTAAGATCATTAAGTTGGTATGCTATTATATTGATTCATACGAAAGTACAATTTCGTATTATGACTGAATTATCATTCGAATTACCATTAAGCTAGGACTGCTTTAGTATTTATTTAAAATGACGTCACATTTGGCGTTAGAATTATTTTTTTTGATTTTAATGAATTAATCAATTTCACTACAAGTTCCCCAATAAAAACAAAACAGGACAACCCAATACCAATAATCCACAATACATACTGACCATAAAATTTGCTTTTTCTATCCTTTGTCTCAGTTTCATCTACAACAATTGTACGACCATTGAAGTAAATAGAATTATTAGTATAACGCGGATAATCATTCCACTTTTTAATTAACCCGTATTCATGAAACATCATTATGTACGTATTTAAGAATTCTATATAAGGTGAGCTTTTTCGAAAGGCCCAGGCTTGCGATGATGGAAATATATCATCCTGTGTGATGCGAAGATTTATCAAATCTGTTTGTTCCAATATTTCTTTTTGTTTGCAATTTTTGTTCAACGCCCAGTTAATGTCGTCCACTACGTCGATCACTATTTGTTTAGTCCCAATTGTATTCTTTAAATTTGTACAAATGTCGGGATGGATAGATATCCTTGTAGACAGTTTTTGAAGTGTTTTATCGGACGAACTGTTCAACATTTGTTCAATAATTCCATACTGCATAAAGAAAATATTTTTTGTTACAAACATGATAGTTACTGCTTTACTAATATAACTTAATATGATAACAAAAGAAAAATATAGAGATAATTGAACAAAATATCGTTAATGCCAATATCAAATCACAATATGAAAAAAAATGTTAAGGATTCAAGGTATTTTAAGATGTTTATATAAAATTAATATTTTTTAATATAAACAAATAAATTTTTAAAATTTCAAATGTAATCACGGGACATTCCCGAAACTCTTTCCTCAGATTTTTTTTTTTAATGCGCCTCTATCGGCGATAGATAAGACTGGAAATTAATAATAAACAATGATTTTCGTGCAGCGTACGCCCATTCTTGATACAGGGTTCTCTCAGTAAAATACATGTTGTGTATGTTATTAATTAACCGTCAGCTTCCTGGTAAATTTTGACTAATATTTTTAAAACAAATTAAAAATGTTAGAAAATGCAAAGGACAAATATTTTTCATTAAAAAAAACAAAACAATATGCCACAAAGACTGAATTTAAGACTCCACGGGAAGAGCCTCGTAACTGCAAAGTTTCGAGTTCAAAAGATTGATTTTTTTTGTGTGTTCGTATCGAGAATGATCGCAACATCACAGTTTGCTTGATCTTATTTTATCTTCGCTTACTTTTAGTGAAGTGAGACCATATCCATCCTTCACTAGTTTATCCAGATTTCGTACCTCACTTGGTGGAGGCTTTGTTATGAATGATGTGAGTTTCGCCTTGTACAAGGTGCTGATATTTATTGAGCACAGCAGCCAAAAAAATAGTACACGACCTCCAAATATTCTCAAATTGGCGCGATGTGATTGTTCTGCTAGTATAAAACCCACAATCTACAAAAAATTATTTACATATTTACTAGAAAAATAATAAAATCAATATTTACAAATTTATTAAAACACAATTACTGGAGATAATCGAGATATATAATAGATGTCTCACATAGATGAAACTATTTATATAGGAAAGTAGGTATGAAAGTCTTTGGGTGTTTAAAAGGCTTACAACCCATAACATGGCAGGCTTACTTGATCACTTTACATAACGTAATGTTCACCGATTCCGCCCATGATTTTTGCATTCAAACGTGTTACGTGGTGTATAAATAAAAAATATAAAACATCCTACAATTTGATAAATTTAGTGAATCATAGATGAAATCATGAACATTTCATTGTATAAAGTGATCAGCCAACCATAAGAAACAATATTGGAAATAATAAACTTCATATTTTATAAAAGATTTTTGCATATTCAATGACAAAAAGTTCAAGGCATCTATTTCGTCAGTGTAGTAGAAAACTCAGTTATAAATTATAATAACGCCGTTAACTAATTAACTAAATTTGCATGTGGTCACTTTAATAGACATTCTTTAGTCTTATAAGTTCCCAAAATTTACTTGAAATCATAAGAAATTTCCCTATTATATCATGCTTTCTAGTATCAAGTATCTTGTGTCAATTATGGGGTGCAAAGGACTCTTCTACAGTATATTTTATTTAAAAGTTTATTTCATTTTATTTAAATTACTTTTGACTAAGAAGAAATTAAATAAAAAGTAGTAAAAAAGTTTAGAAAATAGAAGTACAATTACGAAATTAGGAGACTGTTAGCAATAAAAGAGGCTAAGGATAACATTTTTATTGCGGATTTAATGGATACTTTCGATTCATTCATCTTTGATAATTTTTGAATAAAATAAATATTTAAAAATATTTTCATCATTATTCATAAATATTCTGTCCTCTTAATTTTGCAGATCGATGTGTATGTACATATGTATAACCTCTAATTAATATAGTTTATTAATTATGTCCTAAATACTTACCCAAATTGTTTCACTGATTGATTTGGCATTCTCTTTAAAACAAATTGTATTTGAAATATAAATAACGCCAGCATGAATAATTAATGTCCCCAAAAGCAGGATCCAGGTGGACAAGGTGAAAACGTAAAACAAGCTTAGTCCTTAAACAAATTGTTTTACAATATTGAAACAAAGTTACAAATAAAATGTTTTTAAAAAGTTTTATATGAAACTAAAAATATAATTTTTAAACAAGAATTAAATAATAATATTAAGTCATGCTTTTATACGCTTTATTTGAATACATTTATAATCAATTTTTTAACATCACTTATGCGGTATCCAAATATTATGCGGGTTGTTTTAAGGTTTAAAACGGCAACGGGATATGATTATTAATTTTAATTGAAATACTAACCAAATCATATCAAAAGTGATAGATGATAATGTACAGTCATTTACTTTACATAAATTTTGAATATTTCAGAGCCCTAGCTAGTTGGGAAGTTGGTGAAAAATCAATTACATGATTCCACCACAAGCAACAGAAAAAGAGATTTAAAAAAAAAGTATGTAAAAACATCGCAAAAACGATCAACCATCGATTAACAATTTATGTAAGACTAAACTTAAATCAAAAAGGAGTAAGGTTTATCAAACTAATAAAAAGAAAGATGAAAAAAATTATTGCATACATACGTATGTATTCATCTGCATAAACACAAATACCCAAGATCCCTACGAAACTGCAGAAACTCGATTTTCGTTTCAAACAATCCAAATTTCTCTATGTTTTTCGACAATGTTAAAAAAAGTCTAATTTTCTTTAAAAAAACAAATATAACTAAAATCAATATTTTTTTTAACTTACCCAAAAATATATAAAAAAAGAAAATAGAATTTACGCAGACTCAACAGTGTACGTCGGGATCGTCAATATGTATACGTCTTTCTATTTAAGAAAGACAATCGAATAAGTATGTGTAAGCCGTACCTACGATGCACATTGTTTTGTTATGATGGAGTTTAAGGGTATATATTCGAAATTTCTTAAATGGAAAAAAGTATAAGTAGGTAAACACTATACACTAAATATGCAAAAAGCTACATTATATTGATATAATTATTACTCAGTTTAGTATTTGAAAGTCTATGAATCGTGTTAATTTTTTTTTTGTATATTTTCTAGAGCATTAACAAACGGAGATAAAACATGTTGCTATAGGAAAGTTGTTCACAAATCTATTGAAATTCCCCATTGCTTGTGTTTGATACACATCTATCCGAAACATTGTGACCTTTAAATCACTCCTAGACAATTTTAAAAGTATTAGAAGTCATACTTTTAACTCTTATAGACGTGGGACATTAACAATTGAACTTTTTATTAGTTTGTATCGATTTCTAAGCATAAAAGTAATAAAATGAAATTACCTTCGTTGAAAAATGAAATTTCAACACCGTAGACAACTTTGTATGGATCGGTTTTGATGGGATACGCAAAATCCACCTTATCCATTCTAGGCCCAGTAATGCTAAGGCTCCCAACAGCCCAATTAACCCGACAATCGCGGACGACATTCACCATATTTTCATAAGGCACATTTTTGTTATTTTCAAAATAAAAGAAGTTTGTATTAAATTGCAATCTTCGTTTCAACTCTGCAAGAATATTTCCTTCTGATCTAAGTGTATCCTCACACGAGACCATCATTAAGTCTTCCTGCACAGACATGTTTTGTGGATTTTTACATCTAAAATTCAAATCTTTGTAATGCGTAACACCAATTTTAAACGTGTATCCTTTGATATCCCATTTTTTGTCATTCAGAATTTCCATTATTTTAGAAGTTAATTCGTTGTCAATTGAATTTATTTCAGGCTGCATGTTTTTTTCGAAATGTAAAAACAATTTTCTTGCCAACAAATTGCAATAATAGCAGACCTCATACAGACGAATACGATTGTCTGAATATTCCAAAACCAAAGTCAAAAATGCTTTATTCAAAAATGTCGAATTTATTAAAATATTCTGATCTAGGTTTCCACTTTTTTCATCGTAGGCTGTCTTGCATGTTCCGTAATATTTTTGACACAGGAATATAATAATATCAGAGGATCTTATGCCTTCTTTCATGAGGACATCGAACCTTAAATAATTTACTAAACTTATTACATGTATAGTATAACGTCGCATAATTTTTTCTATTGTTTTGGCAAACAGAATACTATCATAATTAAAGAGTATTATAACTGAGCCAGGTAAAACCGAGGAATTATTATTTGATTGAATCCTTCTATTATTTGTCTTTTTCACAATATTATTGACAAAATTTGCTGTGAGAGAGTCATAATGAACAATTAAATCGCGTAAAAGTGATGCAGATTTGAAAATTTCACTGACGACATTTTCGAAAGGTTTATTTCGAGTCTCATTTTTGAAGTCTAAATCGAAAGAAATATTATCAAGAGTTTCGTTTTCCAATTTTTTTGCCGGTGTGCTACTGAACGCCAACATTCTTCCAGAATATAAACGTAAAGGAAAGAAAAACGATACAAGGATTAAAAACATCGATATGTTAGACATCTATCCGCGGGCGTACAAGCTATCGGAGACTTCGCGATAAATAAATTACTGTTTACAGTCAAATTGATAGTTTACTCATATAATTATATTCATTTTTTTAAATATGTTGACGCAGTTAAGCTCCGTTTAAATGACTAGCGCAAATTGTGTAATTCTAAGTATTTATTTCAACACGTGTTACTTTCGTAAAAGTTTTTATAGAATGTTCCAATGGACATAATGAGTTATGGATATAGTATGTATACAATACAATGTCAATAATTGTTTTACTGGTTTAAGTTCTGTAAAGTATGTATTTTGCTTTGATATTAAGTATCAGATATGACAGTTAATGATAAATGACACGAAGTGGTTTAATAAACAGCCGTGCGAGTGTGTCATGGCAACGGTAATCGGCCGCTGTAAGCGCCTTAACAACATCGATTGCTGTTTCTAAGTCATGAGGTTGTTACTAATTGGTTCCCGAAAATAAGTTCCCTGCCAAAAACTGGGACCCGGAAGTAGGTATGCGGTATAACTAGGTACCTACTGTCGCTGTTTAGTTGCATTACTTCGCAAACTTGTATTTTCCCTCAAGATAAATTATAGAAGTCTCGCAGAGACAAGGCTATTTGTATATGAGAAACGTGTATGTAAGTCTCTTATACGGTGATCACTCTACACAATACGAATGATCACTCTACACAATGCAACGTTCACCAATGCCATCGTAAGAACACCCACACATTATCAAATTTTAAAAGTTTTATATTTGTGTTAGAATTCTAGGAACCTTCCGTATATTTGATTGGTCTGTTGTCTTTTTGGGAAAACTAGTTAGTATACATAGATTTTGCAGCTTGCAATGATACCTCTATATTTTAAAAAAGGGCCATTGTATAAAAAAGTTTCATACACGTTTCTCATATATATAAATAGCTTCGTCTCTGTGAGACTTTTATAATTTATCTAAATTAATTAATCATCTCTCTGGGAACAAAATCCAGTAACTGTATTCTAAGAACATACATTCATATTGTATTTTCCCTATTCAGTGATAAGTTAACAATAATTTAGAAAATAATGCATCATAGTTATGCTGAACCCACATCATAGACCACAAATGATATCATCAAAATACACTTTTTTTTAACTATGTTCAATCAACGCGTTGTTTACATGCTAACACCAACATACAACGATTTTGTGATTATTATTATTATTATTATTATTATTATTGATAATGGGCAGGCAGCTTGAGCTGATAGGCCCATATCACTGTCTCTCATTTGAATATCCAGCCTATTCTTAAATATTGATATTTTTAAAAATAGTGATATTTTTATTTGTTATGAATAATTAAATTTTAATTAGCATCTTGTAAAAAACTGATGCAAGATGTGCTCACTGCTCGCCCGATAGACTATTGTTAACATCGGATCTAGTCGTAGAAGACGACAAAATCTTTTCTAAAAGAAACACTTGAAATCTGGCTTCTTTCAATATCTTCTGCAATCTCAAAAACGGAGGGATCTGCAAATAAAGAAGACCTTTCTTCTGATGATGAACTTTCTTCTGATGATAAATTTTATTCTGATGATGAACCTTGGCAGTAATCATTCATTCAGTTATCATTTTCTGTTTATTGTCATTTTAATTTATAATTAAATTTTATCCTCAATTTTAAACGTTTATTGTATTAACTATATTAACTTATTCGTAAATAAAAATTAATATTTTATAGTTTATATTAAATTGTTTTGAAAGTGTAAAAAATCTATATTTTTTAACCAAAGTTTTGTCTCCCCCATCACTTAAAATATAATAACTTAGTAAGTAATATTGTCCGTGTAGATTATCTCAATAGTTCTATGTGCGTCGGGACATGTTCAATGGATTGTAATTATCACATGAAAAAGATCTTCGGATATGGATGAAAAAAAAAGGTTTTAAAAAAGAAATTGAGGTAAAAAAATATATGAATAGCTATTAAGCACGCGCAGTCTATAGAGTAAAGTACAACTTGTACATAAATATATATTTTGGAAAAATAAATTGAAATGAAATATTTACCTCTATTTCTTAATAATTTCCTCTTTGGTAAGGTATTGTATTTAAAAATATGATATTTTTAATCACTTTATTGGAATAAATATTCATTGATCGAAGCGAAACAGAAAAATCTACACCTTAATAATCTCCTTTATTTGTAGTGAATCAGCATGTTTACATAGTTATATATTAATTCAAATTATTTCATGACATAAAATTGTATGCATTTTTTTAAGAATATCATTTCTATATAACAAATGCTCCTCGCCAGAGTAGTGTATAATTCTGCCCCAAGTTAGCAGCAAACTTCTTTTTTCTTGACCCTTATTTTCTTTCTTTCTCCCTCACACTAACGACATCAACACACACACATACACACACACCTACCACCAACCACTTCGATTTTCTTTTTCTTTTTCACCGTACATGAACTTATTATTTTCATTATTTCTAAATTTTCCAAAAAAACTTTTAAAAATTTGTAACCGCTTTAGTACTACATCAGATGAAGGGGCAAGAGGTTTGTGAACCCGGGAGTCTATTACCCAAGAGATCTATGACTATGATGATTTTTCATAAAAATTAACCAACTTAAAAATGAACTTGATTTCATTTTATGGACATGAGCATTACGCGTATTTATTTTTTAAGCTTTTATAATAGTATTAGCTTTTTAGTCATCTTAATTATAAATATTATCTACATTATTTAGATATACAAAAAAAAAATATTCTGATGTAAAAGATGATTTTTTCGGACAGCAAATTTGACATTCTTATTTATGTTTATAAAAAAAATTAAATGTGATTTCAGCAATGAAACAACAACAAGACAATCCCATTCCAATAATCCATAATACAAATTGACCATAAAATATTACTTTCTTGGTGCTTTGAATACTTTTATCAACTATAGTGTTGCCATCAAAGTACACGGTATAATTACGCGGAGGATCGTACATATACTGGCTCCACTTCTTACTTAAACCCGATTGATGAAATAAAAGGATGTAATTATTAATGACTGACAAGTAGGGCGTTCCTTTGTCAAAGACCCAACCCTGAGATGACGGGAAGATGTCGTCCTTCGTAACACGAAGGTTTAACAAATCCGCCGTACTTAACATTTTATTCTCTCTGCATTTTTTGTTCAGCCAATCAAAAATTAAGTCTTCTTCGTCGATCAAAATCTGTTTTTTTCCAATCATTTGCTTAAGGGTTTTACACACGTTGGGGTTGAAAGATATCCTACTGTAGAGCTTTTGAAGAGTCTCGTCAGTTGAACCGTTCAACATTTCCTCGATGACCACTGACTGAAATAAAAATTATATTTTTTTATTATTTAATAAGAAGATATTTAAAAAAAAATGTAGTTTATAAAAATAAAATAAAACATGATAGGTAGGTATATCGAATGTTTTCCATTTAAAGTAATGGAACGCGTGTCTTAAGGGGATTTATTTCATAATACAAAGAAGATTCCTGTTTGAAAAAAAATAATACATGTATTTACACAAACCTAATTTATTCGTTATTGCCAACCCTGATGTATGGAAGTGAAGCCTGGAATTGGCAAAAGAGGAATGAAGTAGACTGAATGCGGTAGAAATGCGGTCACTAAGACGCTTGTGTGGAAAATCTTTGGTCGATTGGACGAATAAAGAATTAGACGTGAATGCAATGCTGGCTGTAGTGTAGGGGAAATGGAATAAAGAAAGGAGTGCTGAGATGGTTTGGTCATGTGAAACGTATGAACGAGGAAAGGATGGTTAAGAAAATATATGAGACGAGTGTTGAAGGCAACAGAAATAGAGGGCGTCCACGAAAGATCTGGCATGATCAGATACAACAAGTGTTTGAGGATGGCTCTGTTAAAAGCCGCAACAACCGTATAACTTGTATGAGAAGATGTATGAATGTGGCCGAAGCAAAAGTGGTGTACCAGGATAGAAGAGTGTAGCGTTCAATTTTCTCTGCCTACCCCTGCGGGGAAACGGCGTGATGGTTAGATAGTTAATTTATTCGTAATCTTAAATACTACGTCGATTCCTCGATTTCGTATCACTGTTCCGGGTGTGAATTCCGGAGGTAAAGAAATACTTTATAAATCCTTGATTCTTATATAAAAATAATCAAATTTTAAAGAAGAATCAAGGATTTAAAAATATTTCCTTACCACCGGGTATTTAAAAATTTTCTGAGCTCGTCAAATTAGACGGAAAAAGGCCGAAGATCGAAAACATTCCTACATTTTTGTATACACGTACATTTCAATGCAAAAAAGAAGTATTTGACAAAATTCTTAAAATATTAGCACGGTTACTCGAGATATTCAATTACACCTAAATTATTTTCTACGAATAACAATAATAAAATTTTGAGTTTGAGATTAAACTTATAGGAAAAATGTACATAATCATTCTCGTAGATAATAATGTTTTCTATTACTTTTATACAAACCATCATTTATGTATCTATACAATAAACATTTATTGACGAAAAACCATTTGAGGTGGGAGAATTTTTGAAAATCGCCAGTAATTACGTTGATATTTTTAGGATTTTGCAAAATACACTCGATTCTCTTTTTGCATGGGGAAAAGTTCCAGAGACCACAGTGTAAAATGAAACCTTGTAAAATGAATGTAGGTTCTACCATATTATAAATCACCTATACATCTTTTATTTAAAGGTTAGGTTTATTTTTTATTGAGAATATGCAGCATTTAAATAAATTGAAATTATTTTTTATCTCTACATATATATACATATCAATGCCGTTCAGTGGGTATAAACAGTTTATAGTATACACAGTATGTACAGTAAAAAGAATATGTATTTTTTTTTTACTGTATATAATGAACTTTTCTGAGTAGCTATATATTTAAGGGTATATCCATTTTTTAAATTTTTGTTAACTGTATATAATGAACTATATTGAGTAGCTTCAATCTACAAAAATAACTGCACTATAAAAGAAGTATTGTAAACAAAGATTTTCTAAATAAATTAATATTTTATAATGTAATACCGCAAAATTTTTCAATATATTTCGAAGAACATTTATATATAATTAAATCGGGAATAATACTAATTTCAAATATACTTTTCTTTTCACAAAAATAAATCAAACATTTGATGATATCATCGATGGAAATGTCGTCGTAAATTTTCATATTGCGTATAAAATGTACAAAAACCTACATTTTACGAATTTTCTTAATAAATTACCATAAACTAACTCATGTAAATAGAAACGGATTTAATTTGTACTATTGAACTCAGTAATTCATATAAAAATAATAAAAGAAAAGAACAGACGTTCTCAACACAATATGGAGATCATATTATTATAATTTAACAGATGGAATTCACCATAGAAAAGAGAAATAGCATTTACACAAAAAGTTTTGTGTGGAATTTGTAAAAAATGTCATTTCTGCAAGTGACGTGCGCGCAGTTCTCACTTGAAATTTGACCTTTCGAAGAAACACGCTATTCCATGAAAAATTTACTTGTCTGCTACAAAAAACTCACAAACATAAAGATAAGTCAAAGTACACAGTTCAGGACGAGTTTTTTCTCGACTTGACTAGATCTATGGAACAAATTTGTTGGGCGCAAACAAGTGAGATATTGACATGAAGTTGGATACAGAAACGTCGAAAATAAAACATCTAGCCGTAGGACGAATTACGGCTAGAATTTTAAATCGATTTAAGATAAGGATTATTTAATTAATATTTGTTTCCCAGAATCTTAACTAATCCGCAGCTTTTTTTCCTATATGCGCTGCACGCCACTGGTACATATAACATATGTAAATGGTCATTCAGTGTCACAACTAGACCATACACGTTCTCGCTTTCGGTTGTTTTTCGACAGCAAAAAATCTCTGTAGATAATTACATTTTTTTTTAATAATTAAGTTTACAGTTTTTACATAGTATTTCTTAAATTGTGCTTATTTTGTTTCACTGATTTTGAATGCGAACTCTGTTATTTTGATTTTGTTTTTATTAATCCCAATTATAATAACTTCGTTGTTGTATGTCCGTCAGTCCGTCCGTCTGTCTGTCTGTCCCCGTAACTTCATGTTAAATCCGTAATTTTTTTTATAGTTTAATTTTTTTTTTTTTCAAAAAAAAATTTACGAATTTAATTTTTTTATTGAGATTTTTTTTACGATGTTTTAAAATTATAGTAAATAATTACTTTTTCCTTAGAAACAGATATGTTAAAGTACCGTCATTTTTGAAGGGTTAGAGCCAGTATTATCATTATATGCAATAAAAAGATTTCCATGTTTATTAGCTAGTTGGAGGCCCTCTAGAATTGTACTTACAAATAGTGGAACTACTCCTTCATTATTCTTACACTCTAATGTGGAATGGCTTTATTTTCATGAAAAAAATAATCGTATTTTTCTTCAACCGTATTATTTCAAAACTGTGCAAAAGAAAATCGCGTAAAAATAGAATTCAGTGTACTTATTTGTTTCATCGAAACTTACGTGATCATAAAAAATTACAATGTATTTGACTGAACGATTAAAAAACTAAAACACCCATTAAAAGAGTAACCTAAGGTTTTCAACCTTTTTTAAAGTAGACGAATTTTAAACTACAGATAGACAAGTATCATTGTTGTCTCAAGTGGATAGATCAAACTTACAAATCAATATCAATATCTCATATTTTATTTTTATTTTTTATCATTCAGAATATCAAATGCGCTCCTATGACTCTGATATATATGTAGATCTAATGTGATATTAATGTTTAAAATTAGTACATGTTGTGTATGTCTACATGTCTTGGGTTGACATGGAATTAATTCTAAGGTTTTCATTTAATAAGTAGATCCGGTGTGATATTAAAATTTAAGTCGTAATAAAAAAAAATTAAAAACTAAGTATCAAAATTGAGTGGTTTAATGGTCTAGTGGTAAGACAGGGAAGAGAACCCACCGCATACCCAGGACGGTTTCATGAACAACAGCTCCCATTTTGGCCCTGCATTTTCGCCACCCAATTTGGAATTATTTTAATGCTAAACCGGTCATCCTCGCTGCGCCGCTGACACTCAAGAGACACTGACACACTGAGGTGCTCAACTCAAATCATGCTTCCTCCATTATCACGCACCAAGAGTATGATTTATTATTACATGATAAATAAAATAAAGGTATAATGATATATACATAATTGAATACGCTGCAAACAAAAGAAACATGAAGCAAAATAAAAATTACAAATAACCGGTTATACACATAGGACATAATGAAATGAAAATACATATACGACTGGTAAATAAATTCATTGTTCATGAGAAGAGTGAACTACACCAGTAAAGTAAATAATTATATATTAGGTCCTTACATATGAAATTGACGTTTTACCGTACTGGCAAATTTGATCTCAAATATCTTCTCTTTGGTTAGGAATTCCAAATCCAAATTTATACAGCTATTTACTCATGTATTTGTGTTTTGAAAATTATAATTCATTTGTTTTTTCCTCAATTGTTTTTTTCTTTGCGAGACTCAGTTTACAAAATTTGAAATATCGCGTTATTTACGAGTACGTAATTTTCTTTGCGAGACTCAGTTTACAAAACTTGAAATATCGCGTTATTTACGAGTACGAGTTCCACCGTGGCACCAGTGCTGCAGAAACGGCTCGAAGGATTAATGATGTGTATGGCGACGGTGCCGCAAAAGAAAACACAGTGCGTTTTTGGTTCCAACGTTTTCGTTCTGGAAATTTCGACCTGCAGAACAAGCCCCGTGGACGGCCGGAGACCAATGTTGATAATGAAGAATTGAAGGCTATTGTGGAAGCGGATCCATCGCAATCCACATCCGAGTTAGCTGCAGGCTGCGGTGTTAGTGATAAAACTGTTTTAATCCACTTGAAGCAAATTGGTAAGGTGAAAAAGCTTGAAAGGTGGGTACCTCACGAATTGAGTGAAGCAAATCAACAAACGCGCGTTGACTGCTGCGTTGCATAACTCAACCGGCACAATAATGAAGGGATTTTAAATCGAATCATTACCTGTGATGAAAAGTGGATCCTGTACGATAATCGGAAGCGCTCATCGCAATGGCTGAACCCTGCCGAACCAGCCAAACCATGCCCCAAGCGAAAATTGACTCCAAAAAAGTTACTTGTGAGCGTTTGGTGGACTAGTGCTGGTGTCGTTCACTACAGTTTTCTTAAATCTGGCCAGAAGATTACGGCAGATGTCTATTGTCAGCAACTGCGAACCATGATGGAAAAGCTAGCTGCTAAACAACAGAGGCTGGTTAATCGCTCTAGGCCACTGCTGCTTCATGATAACGCTAGACCACATACTGCACAACAGACGGCTACCAAATTAGAGGAGCTTCAATTGGAATGTCTAAGACATCCACCGTACTTTCCGGACCTTGCCCCAACAGATTACCATTTTTTTCGAAATTTGGATAACTTCTTGCAAAGGAAAAAATTCAACTCCGATGGGGCAGTCCAAACCGCCTTCAAAGATTTTATTGATTCCCGTCCGAATGGTTTTTTTAGTAAAGGGATCGATGAACTACCTATGAGATGGCAAAAGTGCATAGATAGCAATGGTACATACTTTGATTAAATAAATATATTATAATAAAAAAAAATCGACTTTATGTTCCTCCCATACTAAACGTGAAATTCATATGTAAGGACCTAATATAAGAATACATGAGTATATAAGAGATAACAAGAAAGATACAGGAATTATGAAGGATAATATAAAAGATACACACAAAAATAGTACATGAAAATGCACGGAAATACATAAAAATACATGTGAATTACATGATGTAACAACTGAAAAAAATTTGACATGTCAGCTAAACCCAAAGATGAAAGTAGAAACAAGATATATAATATGTACACAGATTAAAAGTTTAATTAATTAATCAACAGTGGTAAGTAACAAACAATGTTAAGACTGAACAATAAGTGTTTGAATGTGAAAAAAAGTTAAGCAACAAGCAATGTTAAGTCTGAATAATAGTAAGTGATAGAATGTGAAAAAAAAAAGTATATCGAGAAATTAGTTATGATGAAAGCCGGTGCTGATTCAATGTTGATCATGCCCACATAGAACAAGATGCGAGAATGATTATTTACATGTGAGAGGTTATGAAAACTGTTATATCTGAAATATGTTTTCTGAAATCAATCTACATAACATAACATGTAATAACATAAAATAAACGGGGAAAAAACCGATGAAAGAAGAGAGAATAAAGAATGATGGCAGTAAACAAAATATGGATAAAGCACGCAGAAAGAAATATGAGTGTAAGAAAGAAAAGATAAGCAATTACCAATGTAGTAGTATCAAAGCAAAAACTGAAGCTGAAGTGAAGCGTAAATGATAAGTGCACCATTACAAGATTAAGAGACAATTTTAAAATCGCAATATGCAATACAAAAAAATATCAACAAGGTTTCATATACTCAGGCATGAAATTTTTTAACAACCTTCCAATCGAAATGAAAAAGATACAGGATACAGAACAATTTGTGATGATTTTAACCTCCCACCCTATTACAAGAAATAAGAAAGAAAATAATAATTATATCGAATATCTCAAAAGAACTATTTAAGATTAATTTATTACTTGTGTTGTGAGAGTAACGACTGCGCCACTGACGAGAAGACGTTGATTCAAAAAAATAATAATATTATTCGTATTGGAGAAAAGTTTTACTACACCCATGGTAGATAGACTGTTAGGTAGGTGTTAGCTCGTGATAGGCTTAATTTGAAAACATGATAGAAATTAACCAATGAGATCTTTGGTGGAGGGGGAAGCTTCGAGAAGGAATTTCCGATGTAAAAAGTTTATAAGTAGGTATTGGAGCGTTAACTCGTGAGTTTTTTTGAGGGTTCTCGACCGATAGGCCACGCTGGTTTCGTTTGTTTCGCGCGTTTTTACGGTATCTGAGATATAATTTCCAAAGCAATTTGTTTCGGGATTTCACAATCAGTTACGAAAGCATCCAAATTCATCGCTGTTATAGTGTCAAAATGTCAGTATTAAAATATAGGAGTATTATAAATGCCTGCGCTTTGCCGCATTTTCGAAAGATAAACAAAATTTTAGCTGTTATGACGCCATCGTACAAGCGTCAATATAGAGTGAAATAATTAACGTCTGGTTTATAGTCGAAATTTAGTGATGCGTTACTTAGTCTTGTGCTTCGATTGTATTAAAATCATTTTTGAATTTAAATCAGGATCTCATTATTGGAATGAAAATAGTTAGGATTCTTTTAAATGTATTTATAACCATCGAGAGAATAAAGAGATATGTGCCAAATGGGAAGCTGGAGGAACAAGATACACACTTATGCAGGGTCTGGAGGAAGAGCCTTCTGAGCTATGGATTCAAGCCACTACAAGATTTCAGGATGAGTACCTTTTTAGTCTATATAATAGTATTGTTAAACTGTTTCTAAATGTTCTAAAATTCTTCTAAAGCAAGTTTATCTACAGTTAATATCGAAGTAGGCAGTATTTTCTTAGGAAAGATACATATTTAATTTCATTAAGCATAATTCAAATCATTTGAAAGAAGATTTAAAATATAGTCGGATTTGGTTGTTTTGAGATTGCGTCGTTCGACCCCTGGGAGACATTCAATCATGAGGACAAAAATCCATAATTACGTGCATATTCTCTATATATAAAGAACTGGTTCTAACTAGAGAATTTCAAGAAGTACAGATGGGTCATTCCTCAATAGGTCGACATTACGCCTATACTTGATTGAAGGAAGTAACTTCTAGGTGAGAGCGCTGTAGTTGCGAAATAGTTAATTCCGACTTGTATGAATATGAGAAGAGACAGTGTTTGACTGAAAGCGGGAACCAATTCATTTTTAGATTCATTATAAATAATGCAGTTAGGGTTGAAATAATATGACTCGTCTTGCGATGGCATCGTTCAGTTTTGGTGGAAGCAAGCATGGAGTATAAAGACCATGGTATACGTCGGAATATGGGTTTATAAGTAAGGCTTTATTCCTATAAGGGACCATTGCCCGAAATAACTCATTGGCTAGACGTTTGGTCCGAAGTCTGTGTTGTTGACCCCTGGAATTAGTTCGGTGTGATTTTGGATGGATCAATTATATTAGAACAAACAAGAGTTATCGTAGGGATGCCTTCAGCATCAGAAGTGCGTGAAGGCAGATAGAATAATCCATATATATTGATTTCGAGTACCAAAATTATGACGATATTTTAGATTCATTATAAATAAAGCAGTTAGGATTGAAATAATATGACTCGTCTTGAGGTGGCATCGTTCAGTTTTGGTGGAAGCAAGCATGGAGTATAAAGACCATGGTATACGTCGGAATATGGGTTTATAAGTAAGGCTTTATTCCCATAAGGGACCATTGCCCGAAATAACTCATTGGCTAGACGTTTGGTCCGAAGTCTGTGTTGTTGACCCCTGGAATTAGTTCGGTGTGATTATGGATAAATCATGGAGTGGAGAAAGACAAGAACCAATCCATTTTAATCCCATTAGACGTAATTCAAATCATTTGAACGCAAGAGAGGGAGCGAATGAAGTGGGTTGATTGTTTTGGGTTTGCCCCGCTTCTTGCCAAGGAGACGTTCAATCATGAGGACAAAAATCTATAATTACGTGCATATTCTCTATATATAAAGAACTAGTTCTAACTAGAGAATTTCAAAAAGTACAGATGGGTCACATTACGCCTATACTTGATTGAAGAAAGTAACTTCTAGGTGAGGCGCTGTGATTGCGAAATAATTCATTCTGACTTATATGAACGGGAGGGAGAGAAAGTGAATCGGGTTATTAATTATGCGCAACCGATTCAGGATACACCCCTGTATATTGCGATTTTGTTCGGACGTTAGATTTTGCTTCAACGATATTTGAAATAAAGTCTTCACGTTATCTACACGAATTATTTTGCTCAGATAACTCGTTTAATTATTGTATAAATATAGTCACATGGTCATAGGAAGTTGGTGAGGTAGATTTATTCACTACGCTTTGGATATCTATGAATGTATTGACACATGGTTAATATATTCTGTACACGTGGAATGTTCCATTGGTTAAACATACTTGTTTTCATTCTACGAGGAGGAATTCACATTTTCAATTACCAAGAAATTATCTTTATATTCCACAGAGGATAAATTGCAATAATCAGCTTTAAACTAATAACCAACATTCTTTTAGACTCAAGGACCCCTAAAAAGAATTAGATGCCACTATTAATATCTTCCAACCTAATTTTTAGACGCAAGTGATCCCTAAAGTTTTGGTATACCTTGGATTTACATTTTCTTCGGAATGCTGACGATTTGTCGAGGCAATAGAACATACTACGTGACTATATCAAGATTTAGCTTCGGATTGTTTATCAAGGTAAAGGAAACGCCAGAGGAAATGTATAGAAGGAAGTTTTCCACGGTCAAAAAAGGGGCGGGCCGATGGGGCTTCTTGAGCGCGGAAACCGAAGATATGTCATTACCCACGGACATCAATCCTCCTTTCCATAGATTCATTTTTACACTTGTTAAATAAATTCCTAACGAGAAAAGTGAAGTACTGTTAGCGACAGACACCACATACTCGGAAGTAGACCTATTTTCAAATTATTGGACTCTCGGTTTGCAGATAAATACAGTTTCTACCAAGATAATCAATCCAGAGGCGAATCACTGAAACAATCTAATTATGTGTTTTTCCCCAAACTATAAATTTTATGTAGAAGCAGCCAACAAAAGTAAGCAAATTTAAAAACAAAATGATATGTTAATGTGCCTTTTCTTTCAGATATTATTCGTTTCTGTTATGGTTAGTTATTCCAGTAAATGGAAACTCAAAACAATAAATTTTATACGTATTGTAGTCAAGTCCGAGTTAAAATTATGAGTATATTATTATCTTTGTATGTGTAAATATAGAATCTCCAACACGTTTTCTGAAATATTTGGGTTGCCATGTGCGTCACAATAGGGGGGGAGTTATAGACTAAAGACGATATCACGAGCCAATAACTTCGACGTTTCTATAGTAATTGAGTGAGAGTATAGTGATTTATTTATTTATAAATTAGAAAAAAAACGACATCATGAGCCATTTAATAAATAATCTAGTATAGAGACATATCCTGGTAAACTAGGATAAAAGCCATTAGGTAGTATTTGCATTTAGAATGAAACTTGCGAGAACTTAATAGGATTTTGATATTAATTAAACATCGATAAGAGACATTACGACCGCATTGCGTTCTTACAAAATAATCCTTTCAGTTCATTCAAAACGGATAATTCTAACCTTTTATCTACGTAGAGATACTAATAGGTTATTATCTATTTTATAATGTGTATTTCGGAACAGTACGATCGAGATCAGTAAGAGTATTTTAGTTTACGTATCTGAATTAGAACTTATATTAGATGGTTTATTAATTTTGGTTAGATTCAAAAAAAAAAAGTTGGTAGCTTCGGTTCGGTGAGCCAAGGCTCAACCACTTTATACACGGTTAGGTAAAGGATTATCACAAATTGAAGAGCAAATTGAAAGAACATCTCTATGAACTAAATTAGACACCATTACCTTCAAAGTCAAAGACGTTCACTCTACTACTTCATCCTAATAATATAAAATAATTTTAAAAAATAATAATAATAATGATAAAAAATAAAAAGAAAAAAATTATATATAGAAATTCAAAGTTCCTTGTCCGAGCACAAGATCAATGCTCTTACATGGAGAGGAACTATGAATAACACAATTGTGTAATAAATTTAATTGAACAATAAAAAAATAAAAATGATCAGATAAGCCAAATTAAAAATCCTGCTTAAAACTTCAACAACCGACGAAGGTGAATGAGAAGATGCGTGAATGGGTGCGAGGCAAAAGTGATATGCCAAGAGCGTTCTATCCTCTTTGTCTACCCCTGCGAGAAAATGGCGTGGTTGTTAGTTAGTTGATAATAAAATAAAATACAACCATGATTAATCTGAACTTAGGTTTGTAACGAAATAATTCATATCGAAAAACATCTTCAGGAAAAAAAATGTAAGGAACTTTAAAATTGCTAAAAAAATTCTCGATAATTTTTAGATTACATTAATTTTGCTTACATCAACCAAGTTGAGACTGTAACCATCTTTAACCAATTCATCGAGACTTAACAGGTCATCTTCGGGAGGTTTCGTCATGAACGATGTGAGTTTCGCCTTGTACAGGGTAGCGATATTTATTGAACAAAGCAGCCAAAAAAATAGTACTCTGCCTCCAAATGACTTCAAATCGAAGTGATGCGCTTGCTCGGTCAATATGAAGCCCGCCACCTGAGAAAAATAATTAAAAATAATTAGCAAACATAAAAAATATTTCAAAATACTTCACACCTACAATAGAATATTATAAAAGACACACCCACACTATTTTTCCAAATGTTTTATTTCTTTTGTTTGATGACTTTTGATTTGATATGTATATTATGCAGGACAGAATTATGAGTGTGAAAACAACTAAGACCCATGTCCCTATTGAAAACACATAAATCAAATTCAATCCTGAAAGAATTTTTATAAATTAACCAAAAAGTACAATCACTGTGAAATGTTGTCAAATAATTTTTGTAATGATATTAATTACTGAGATGTTGAATCATAATAGATGTACGAACCATCTTTTAAGAATGTGGTTTCAATTCCGTACAATATTTTTGATGGATCAGAATTTACAGCCTGACTAAACTGCACCTTGTTCATCCTAGATGCAGTAATTGTAAGACTTCCGATTGCCCAATCAGCCCGACCCTGATAGATTTTGTTCACCAGACTTTTTTTAATTCTGTCAACTTTTTTTTCAAAATACACCAATTCCACGTTGAAATTGAGTCTTTTCTTCATCTCTTTGATAAATTTTCCTTCCATAAATAACAAATTCTCACAGGATACTGATACTTCATCGTCTTGTTTATATTTGATCCTTTGTTTGTGACATTTAAAATTTAAATCGTCTAAAGGAAACCCAACTCTAAACGTATGTTCGTTAAAGTTCCAAGTGTTTTCATCATTCACTAGATTGGTAACATTTGACCTTAAATAAGTGTCAGAGATATTCATTCCGAATCGCAAATTTTCTTCAAATATCAATATAAGTTTTTTGGCCGCTTTACCACAGTAATAGCAAATCTCATAAATTTTAGTAGTATTATCCGAAAACTCAATAACAATTGTAAGAAACGATTTATTTAAGAACTTGGAGTTGGTAAAAAACTGTGTATCTATTCCTCCATTTCCTTCATCATATGCAGTTTTGCAAGTTCCATAGTAATTTTGACAAATGAAAATCATTGAATCTGATGGTGATATAACCTGTCGTATGATAACATCGAATTTAGAAGGATTCACTATACTTACTATATGTATAGTATAACGTCTGGGTATATTCTTTATTGATTCAATAGTTTTAATATTGTCGTAATTAAATATAAATATAACAGAATAAGATAATAATTCAATTTTTCTCCCATTTGAAACTCTTTTGCCATTAACTTTTTTCAGTATATTATTAATAAAGTCTCCAGAGAATGACTCGTAATGGATTATGATATCACAGAAGATTCCTTCGGCGATAATCAGCTCGCTAATAAGATCTTCAAACAGTTCATTTTGAATCTGATCTTCGAAATCCAAAAAATTCGTTAATTTGATAGGACTCTTACTTCCGAGAGCACGAGATTGAATTACCATTGGACTTGCAGAAAAAAAATTCAAGGAAAATATTAATATAATAGTTTTAAGATACATTGCAGCACTGAATATCTTTGCAGGTTTAAATAGAATAGAATAGCGTGTACTGATAAATAACACAATTCTTATAAATGACTTTTCTTATTATTATTTCGACTATCGCTCACTTTAATAATTTGAGAACTCGACTACAATGTTTCGTCTAACCAACTAGTTTAAAAAGTAATAATTAGATTTTCTGTGATATTCAGTTATTTATTTGAATCTACATCATAAATCATCGGCTTAGTTAAAATCTATAAACGAATTTCCACATATGCATATTTACTCAATGTAAGCAATTTGATTGCTTTCATAAAAAAATGTTTGCCGGGATTCGTTAATGTCAATCACAACAAAAATTGCTATTCTGATTATATTTACTTTATTTTCTTTGCTTTGAATAATCGCGATAAATAAAAATGTTGTACAAACAAACCACTTTTTTCGGTTATTCAGTTGGATACTTTCGTAAAATATCTATACCGGATTCTCCTTTGTACTGTTATCGACTAACATTCAATTTACCTAGCCTTTGATAAACATTCAAGTATGTTAAAGTAATGACACGTCGTTCATTTTTTTAAATATTTACTGGCAGTTAATAACCCTATTATTCACGCACGTGCTAAGACACGATATGTATATAATGGGAGCTTTTTTTCGAAGAATTTTTATCCACAATATTTCCACAAAATTATTGGTCGCCTTTTGATGTGTTTGATATTATTTTTGACAGCAACGACCTATTTATGTGTAAACACATAAATAGGTCGTTATCAAAAAAATATAAAAAATGTATGTACACTAAAGAAAACATATTATTATTGTGGCGTTGCGATTTCAGAACTAAGTTCTACGAATTTTTAAACAAATTTATTAATGAATTAGAAAAGACATACAGAAAAATCAAATTAACCAATTTAAGCTTTTACCGGGATTTGAACCAAAGGACCTCCACCTTATCCGGGAACGGCGCGTTATCCAATTTCGCCACGGCAGCCACGTAAATTTTTTCGACCTTAAATGTAGCCCTTTTTAAATTTATTAACATACATATTAATTCCACTTTTTAAGCAATCTACTTTTTATAATGCAATAGTCACAAACTTTGTGTATATACAACTAGAAGACAAAGTAATTTGTGATTGCAATGATGCAACGAAATGCGTCCGCATCATGCGACGGATATTCTCACACCATGAAGTTAGTCGTCAAAGACAGTAAAGTATGTTTTTCATATATTGGCTAAGTTCACTTAGTTCACTTGTAAGAGATCCAGACTCCGAACGAGTAGGGGTAGTGTGAAATGCTCATGCGCACTCGGTCCAGCTATGTTCCAAAAGTTATACAACATTTCACGTTGTTTTTTATGTATGTAGTAAAATATTTTATGCGCGTACATTTTAATGTACGTGCACCCTTTTTTATAAGGAAAATTTAAATATACATGTTATCTCATTTCTAGTAGCAAAAACTTTACAGGTTGATTCCTGCCTTATAATGAGTCGAAAATGTTCAGGTAAAGTTTGCATTTTTTCAATATTTCTGACATATTATTCTCAAAAAGTTGAGATATCTTTACAGTAACATATATCGATTATGAAAAATTATTTTTTTTCAACACAACACAACACAACAAAAAATGATAAAAACCTTGTAAAAAAATTATAGGTATTTTCAATTTTTGCAACGTTCTTATCATATTGTTCGATTTGTATTAAAGCGAATGATTTTTTCACAGTCAATATTTTAAGTAACTCTAATGATACTTCAACTTTTTGCACAAAATAAGTCAGACATATTGAAAAAAAAATGTCAACTTTGATATTGCATATCTCTAGGTCACGGTTATTTAAAAGTTTTCGACTCACTATCAAGGCAGGAATCCACTTGGAAATTTTTGCTATTAGTTATGAGACACCGTGTATTAGTATAACCCACAATTTTACGGGATGGTCAACTGTATTAAGTACAGATTTTTCTGAACATAATACAGCTGTGTTAAAATATCTCTGTTTACATAAATTTTAATGGGAATAATGAGTATATGTACCTATATGTACCAGATGCTTGATTTTATTTTCTATCTTTTAATTTGTGAGTAAATAAAACCAAAATATTTATAATTGTAGTATGTATGTCCATTCGAAATAAGCATTATTTTCATTAGCCTTTCCACGAGTGGATATTATTCAAAGAATTGGAACTTTTGTGTCGATAGAAGTCAACATTGAATTATTGATTTTATTCTTTCGACAAAAATCTATGAAACAAAAAAATTATGTTCTCAGTTTTTTTTTAATTATAGCATTATTACCTCGAGCAGGTACTGACTTATTTTAGGTGGATACTTCTCTGTTCCATATTATATTTTTCCATACATTTATCTCCAAATTTGTCCATTCCAAGTACATTTAGATACTAACCTTAATAAAAAACAATACTCGCCTATTCCTCAATTCATTTTACATGCTTTATTTATGCCATTTTAACTTTTGATCTCCCTGTTACCTACCAGATAACTTTATTTAAATCTGGTAGTTAACGGAGAAATATTTTTCTTCGATCAATTTCACTTATTTTCACCTAAATTTATGAGACGGTTTAGAAATATTATTTGAACAAATTCATTTTTACTAAGTTTCATAATAACAAACTTCAAACAATATTGCAGAAAAATTCTGTTTAGGTCCAAAAAAACATCATAATGGCATAAAATTATCATTTTCGGACTCGGAGGATAATAATCATGTAAAATATTTTTTTTTTTACAGAATTCTCATTCACATGTTTTTATGAAAAAACTTAATTCTAACATTTTTTATGTATTTTACTGTGTCTCCTATATTGGGGCCTCATGCTATACAAAATACAAAGAAGATTAATTTTTGAAATAAATTTATTTAATTTATTCATTTTTACATTTCGAGATAAAACTTAAAACAATTTCTACCGTCAACTAAACATAGATATACTTTATATGTAGAGCATCGTATTCTTGCTATTCAGCAATCATAGAAATCTACATTTTTTTTTGTCAAAGATAATCTTGGATATTTTAGCTGGTGATGATACCTAAAATCAGGATCTCTTATTTATTGTTGTCCATGGTCGCCATCCACCAAATATTCTTATCAAAGTTTCAGAATCTTTATCCAGGAACTATAATAAACCGTAATTTATTTTTTCGGGATGTTCAAAACTGGAAAAATGTTGCGATATACAATCCAGCTACAGTTGCCGGCAAACTTCTTGAAATTTTTTGGCGTAGTGGGGGTATGCGCAGAAGACAAAATTTGGGTCTCTTTGATGGAATGATACATGCGCAAACTTCCCCCCACTACGCCGTAAAATTTCAAGATGTTTACCGGGTACTGTACCTGCTCTTGCAAAATCTACCATCTGCGACTTATGATTTTGTCCAGAAAATCAACCCCTGCCATAGAATAAGGCAGGGGTCGTTTATATTGTTTGATGATTCGAGGACGATTTTTCATTATGCATGGTTTACCTTTTTTGGAATAACGACTTCATTTACCTGTAGGATTAACATAATCAATTAATGATGCGATTGGTATGTCATCAAATCGTTTTATCAATGAAATTTGACAGATCTCACACATTGACAGTAGGATCATCTTTCGTCTTTTTTTTATATACTTGTCCGACTACAAGATAGGCGTAGCTGAAAATCTTTTTTTGCAAACTTGTATTCTGTACTCTGACATACAGATTTAAAATTAAAAGCATACGATTGAATTAAAATTTGAATTCATTTAAAAATGAATAAACCTGCTCCTGCTGGCTAAATGTCCTTAGGCATCGTCATGTTGGAGCATTTATTTACCCTGATATACAAAAAATCTAATAGCAATCCATTGGGGCTGAGGATATAAAGAATTTTCTTCTAAAGATTCATCGACACTGGAGTTTACGTCCAAATTTTCATCGTATTTATATAAAACTATTGAACAGGGAACTAAGGAAAAGCAAAAGCATTTTTAGAATTTATGCAAGAATGTGTACTCGACATTTATTATTGATGTTTTTATAATAATTTATTAACAATAATATAATTTATGATGTTTAATGAAAAATAGTAGTAGTACATACATGGAACAGGATTAAAATTCCATATTGCTTTCTCAGCTGCTTTCTACAAGGCTACGTCCCATAGTGCATTACAATACTACGAGATATCACATAACACAATATCTCAAAAATCCCAAAATTTCCGTAATCATATAATGTGCAAAATGTTGAACCCATTAAAACCAAGTTTTTATTGTACTCCCTTTCTCATTTACTAGTTGAAACAGGTTAGGCTTACCCCACGTGGTGGGCTTGAGTCGGGCGACACTACGAAAGGGAGTAATAAAAAATTTCGAAAAATCCAAAATTATACTATAATTATTAAATTTTTTTAACGAAAATTTGTTAGATCATTTTTATCGTCGCCACGAGTCTGCCTGCAAAGTTTTAGCTCGATTGGATCACGGGAAAAGGGTTAAAAATCGATCCAAACTTTTTTCGACAGATAAGCAAGCAGATGCTAAGAGTTAAAAGAAAGGGAGTAAAAAAGTGATTAACCTTATGCCGAGCCTTAAAAATCTTGCAAGCCAATTTTAATTTCGTGATTTTAAAATTGATTTTGATGTTTCCGAATTTGGTCTCTGAACTAAAAAATGCTCATTTGTTCATTTACAATTATTTTAAAAGCTCAAAAGTCAAAATGCAAATTATGAAGGACAATTACATTCATGTAAGTAAGTAAAACAACTATGAATATAATTAACAATATTAAAGATTTAAGGTTGTTATTACGGTCGTTAGACATATTTGACTGTAAATAGTTGCGGATATTTTATACAAACCGTATGTTTTTCCGAGAAACGATTCTCGACGTTTCGTTGAATGCTTATTCAACGTCATCAGGAGAACGACCTTTACCCGCGGAAGTAGAGGGCGGATAGATTACTGCTTTCGAGGCCGTAAATTATATGCACTTTGTTGTGGAGTGTTCAATTCTACAATAGAGGTCGCCAGTGTGCAATATGTACTAGTTACGTCGACGGACTTTACTGCGACGTCTCTCAAGAGTTGAATTAATGTCGCAATTCTCGGAAAAACATACGGTTCGTATAAAATATCGGCAACTATTAACAGTTAAATATGATTAACAATAATTGAAAATTGACAAACAAACATTTGAAAGTTTGAAACAATTATGAAAAATATACATGGATATTATGTTATGAATGATATGCATTAATGCCGAAATTCATAAACACTCTTAACTGAGCCTTCGTATCAGGACTGGGCTCTCTAATACTAAGGGTTGTTTCCGGATTTTTATTTGTTTAAAGTATATTTACGAAAATAAATTAATACAACTTCAACAATAAAACAGGAGCAAGATAATCCTATTCCAACAATCCACAATATAAACTCACCATAAAATTTAATTTTTTTCGAGCTTTGCTTATTTCTATCCACTACAGTGTGGCCATCAAAATACACACCTAACTTACGTGGAGGATCATTCCTGTACTGGCTCCATTTTGTGGTTAATCCATGTTGATGAAACAAAAGGATGTAGTTGTTGATGGCGGTCAAGTAGGGAGTTCCTTTCTTAAAAACCCATCCCTGAGAAGAAGGAAAAATGTCGTCCTTCGTAACACGAAGATTCAACATATCTGCTGTATCTAATACGTTACTTTTTCTACACTTTTCATTTAGCCAATGGAACATTAAGTCGTGTTCGTCGATCATGATCTGTTGCCTCCCAATCAATTCCTTTATGGTTTTACACGCGTCAGGGTGGTAGGACACCTTGCGCGACAGCTTATGAAGTGTTTCATCAGAAGAACTGTTCAACATTTCATCAACGAAGTTCGCCTGAAACAAGAATTATAAAAAATAATATTAAAAATAATATCCATCGGCCAGAGCATGGCCGGAAGGCTAGCCACCTTTGAGATGTGGTGTTACAGGCGCATGGCGAGGATCTATTGGTCAGCACATATCCGAAACGACGAGGTGTTGAGCAGGGTGGGCGAAAAGAGGCGGCTCCTTAACAGAATCGCTCAACAACGAGCAATTTGGACAGGCCATAATATAAGGCATCCGGGCCTGCTTTTTACCATCGTCGAGAGAAATGTCGAAGGCAACAATCGTAGAGGCCACCCGAGATTAAGCTACGTAGACCAGATTATCGGAGATGTGCGCTCTAGCACCTACCAAGAAATGAAGAGGCTGGCAGGTGACAGAGCAGTGGAGAAAGCGAGTGCTTGTTGTAGACCGATCGTAGGATTGCAACCCAAAAAAAAATAATAATGATAATAGTTGGATCATTTATATAGCGCCTTTTTCGTGAGTACTCACCTCAGGAGCGATTCACACAGAACAACTTACTGGCTAAAAACTAGATGACATGCAAAAAATGCAATTACCATTTAAAACTATAATAGTTGGGAGCGCTAGAAAGAATCAGGTATTTTCGCGGAGTGCATACTGTAGGGAAACATTACGTAGTGTTGTGACGGTCTGATTCTGTAGGTTTTTATATGATTGTTTAAACAAATACGCCTTTAGTTGTTTTTTGAACTGTGGTAAGCTATCTTTTTTTCTCAGTTTATTAGGTAGTTTATTCCACACCTTTGGTCGAGCCACCGCGAAAGTACGGTCAATGCGATGAATCCAATAGAAACACGTATAGAAAAATATTTGATTGCCGCTATATTACACAATCTATAGATAACTATGCAACTTTACAATAAAATATATACCTATTCAAAAGAAATGAAAATCATTCATATGAAAAAAAAAAAAAAAAACGATTTATTTATACCTACCTTGTTTCATAAGTATGCATACACAAGACTGTGCACACAATTTCATTTATATTTATTTGCTCTAAAGCATTTTTTGGAATCTTAAATATACGGAGATAATAAAAAAGCTCATTCGAGGATACAAACAGTTTTCGTTCACACCACTTTAAATATGATGACGTTTTTAGAATTCCTTATAAGTATATTTTCTAACCTCTTTCTTAACCCTTAAAATTTTACTAGTAATTGTATTTTTTTGCTACTATTAACCGTTTTCTTTTTATTTTGTTCACCTGATTTTACAATGTAAATAAAAACTAAAGATTATTAATTGCATGACAGATTTCTCCACTTACCATACAGTTTAAGAGGTAAGTATGGTTCTTTTCATAAAAGCTTGCAATTGAGTTAGTGTGGGTACAGTGAATGGTACCCACCGCTCACCCAGGATCGATCTAAGAGCAAAAGCTTCCTTACAGGTCCTACTCAATCGTCTCTAGGTTGACATTTTTTTAATACTACTTTGGAAGACCGTGCCGCCCCGCAGCGGTCGTATAGTGTGGCTACAGTGCGTAATACGCGCATGGTTTCGTTGTGTTAGTTAACGTGTACGCCTCTCTCATATCCGTAAACTTAACACAACGAAACAATGCGCGTATTATGCACTGTACCCACACTAACTCAATTGCAAGCTTATTTGCAAAGACCTATGCCTTATATAGAAGCGACCTTCGATCTGATAACGCTGTTATTAAATACATCGATATAATCGCTCGGTTCATTTAAAATTTGCATACTACGTATTGTGGTGTGCTTATTCATTACGTCTGTTCTGCATTTTGAGACATATCACCTCGATTACATAAAAATAATACATTGATATAGAAAAAATGCAGCAGCCTCTTTCTACTTACTCTGTTTATGATACTATCACGAGAATGTAAATCAGAAAGAATTGCACATAATCGAGAGTTTACAGCACTCTACACCTTTTATAGTCAGGTGGAAATTAATACAAAGCAAAGCACAATCTATCAGCTTCGCGAAGCGAATTGAATACAGGTCCCTATAAATACGAACTAAATATATCGAGCTGCGCCGTGAGACTTGTTTGACAGGCGACACACGACATAAAAGCGAGCGATTTGGCAACACCAGAAACAAGTAATAGACAAGAGTAAAGCTGTACAATGGGTGCATGGGAAGATAAGTGAACTAAATAATGCAAACCAAAGCGAAACGATCTTGCCATAGATGAGAGTAAAGCGAATTAAAGAAATGCCTGTATGGAATATTCTATTGACGATTAGTGAGAATAACAGAACAATGCTCCGATTTAATTCGTGTCCAGTGAATTAATTTAGTTAATGCAATAATTGATGTGTATTTCATTTGCCTCCTACAGTCACAATCACATGACAATATTTTTTAATTTAATTTAACTTTTAAATTATAAAATTTGGCGTATCATTTTATATTCGTGGGAATCCCACAATGCTTTTAGCGTGCTTTATAAATATTCAGTTCATTTATTTTTTTAACATTACGATAAATAAGATATTACTAGCTGTAGCCCGTCAAAAATGATGGTACTTTTAAAATGCCGGTAAAATGCAAAAATGCTGGTACTTCTGAAATGCAGGTTCTTAAAGAATAAGTATTTACTTATTTATAGCCGACACCCATGAAATAGTAATAACGACTTTAAATATTTAAACATTTTTTTTAATATTTCCCGTACCGGCAGTTAAAGGTAATTTTTAACCCTGGCGATTTTGCTGGGCGGAAATTGAAATGATTTGCATATTTGCAAATTCCCATATGGACTATACTTTTGAGGGGTAATGCAGGCTCGGCGATAGCAACATCGCTATCGTTGCCACCTTCGGGTTTGTTGGCCCGGGGTTCAAGCTCCATCTCCAGCCATTTAATTTCGTTTTTTAGCCGTGAATTCTAATTATCTTACGGACGTTATACGAAGTTACGGGGGCAAACAAACGGACAGACAACGAAATTATTATGTTTGACATTAATTTTTTTAACATAACGATAAATAGAATACTATTATTGGTGGTTAGTGGTTATTGTTGGTGAAATAGTGGGAAATGTTATTAAAGAATTAAAAATAGTATTTATATTTGCTGCATGCATTAAAGTAACAATACATTTTTTTTTTTTTTTTTTTTATTTTTTTTTATTATTATTATTATTAATTAAAAACTTTATTAACATTTTTAATAAAATAAATTTAAAAAAAAAGATTTATTAAAAATTTTAAACTATTGATTTCAAAATAAACTTACTGCTACCAAATTGAGACTATATCCAGCTTTAACCAGTTGATCGAGGTTTAGAAGTTCATCGACTGGAGGCTTCGTTATGAAGGATGTGAGTTTTGCCTTATACAAGGTAGTGATACTTATAGAACACAATAGCCAGAAAAATAATACACGAACTCCAAATGATTTAAAACTAATGTGAGATGCCTGCTCCGTCAATACGAATCCCACCACCTGAAAAAAATAAAAAAATTATAACAACACCCAAAGAGTCCGAATATCTATCATTATATAAATACCTTAAAAATAAAATGCTATATAAGGACTTACCCAAATTATTTTATTAAACGATTTATTCATTTTTTTGTCTGAATTCCTTTCAGATACATAAACAACAGTAGATAATCCAACAAGAGTAAAAGCAACTAAAATCCATGTGCTTATTGAAAATACATTAATCAATTGCAATCCTAAAAAAAATTATTAAAAGTGTCTGAATCGTAAATGCATACTTTTCTACAGGTAGCGACAAATTAAAAATGGCAAAAATAATTGTTACTTCAAAAACAAACTTAAGAAGATTATTTGTGACTCTCGCCTATTCCAGGATAACAGCAATCCTTTTTTCATAGCGCAAGCGTTTAGCTCAGTTTGAAAATAGTAAGAATACATATTTGAATCTTTTTTTAAAAAAAAAATTAATAAACATACTAGTAATAAAGATACTTATACAAACCATCCTTTAAAATACTGCTTTCTATACCGTATATTATTTTTGAGGGGTTTTTGTTTACTGAATTGCTAAACTGGAACTTATTCATTCTAGAGGCAGTAATCGTAAGACTTCCGACTGCCCAGTCAGCCCGACTGTGAAATACATTATTCACAAGGATGCTCGTATCTCTTTCGTCAAAATATACAAATTCCACATTGAAATTTAGTCTTCTCTTCATCTCTTTAATTATTTCTCCTTCTAGACGTAACAACTTTTTACAAGAAACTGACACTTTATCTTCGTGTATAAATTTGATTGTTGGGTTTTGACACTTGAAATTTATGTCGTTTAAAGTGAACCCGACATCAAACGTATGCTCGTTAAAATTCCAATATTTTTCATTGTTCACTAGAACTGTAATATTTGACCTTAAATATATATCGGAGACGTTGATTCCTGGTTTTATGTTTTCTTTGAACCTGAATAGTAACTTTTTAGCTAAAGCACCACAATAATAGCAAACTTCATAAAATGTTGTACTTTTGTTTGAAAATTCTACAACTAGCGTCAGAAATGCTTTATTCAAGAACGTGGAGTTCTGGAGAAAGTACGGTTGTAAACCTCCATTTCCTTCATCATACGCAGTTTTGCATGTTCCGTAGAACGTTTGACATAGGAAAATAATTACATCTGATGGTTTAACGCTCTTATTTATAAAAAAGTCAAATTTTGAAGGATTCGATATACTTATTACATGTATAGTATAACGGCTGAATACGTTCACTATATTTTCAGTAGGTTGAATCTCGTCGTAATTGAGCAATAATATAACTGGCGAATATAGAGAAGATTGACTTTTTGTTTCTATATTCAATGTCGTAACTCTTTTATTATTTGCCTTTTTCAGGATATTATTGATAAAATCTGCAGATGATGAATCAAAATGGATTATTATGTCACATAGATATCCTTCGATGACGATCATTTCACTGATAAGATCTTCGAACAATTCATTATAAATCGAATTGTCCGATTCCAAAGCATTTTCCACATTTACCGTACCTTTACTTTCGAAAGCATACTTTATCAATGCCAAACTTCCGAAATTCAGATGCAAGAAAAATATCAGCAACATAATTTTAAGATACATTTATTTATAAAATATCTTGTACTTTACTTCGTGATCAAAATTAATCTGCAGCACTTTACATATATTATTATCCAAAAGTGTCTTCATATATATGTCCACTTATCAATCGTGATGTTATTACGAATACATACACAAATAAATATTCAAGATGATTTTTCTTGTTATTATTTAAAATATAAACTCTACTAAATTACTGTTTTTTAGGCATGAAGATATTATTTTAACAATTCATGAGTTTATTTTAACATTATTATTTTAACAACTCAAAATCTGCAACCTGTAAAGAATTTTCAGACATATAAAACAAAAAATACACATCTATAGAAATTTTCGAATTTTTTATATCGAATATGATCGTATTAAAAGTTTGTATCTGACTTTATTATATTTTAAATTAAAGAAAAATATGCAAATCAATGCACATTAACTTACTAAATATAATTTTATATTTTAACGGAGCATGTTGAATCCAACTATGTTCGAGTATCGACAAATTGAACTGATAATCAAGTTAAACAGTTTGTTATATTTATATAATTTTCTCAAGTTAAAGAAACATTATTCATAATTATAAGAAAAATATTTACTCATGTATTACGCAAATGACATCGTTTACATAGATATTTCTGTTAGTTTTTGCTGAGTGCTTTTCCTACAAACTTATCGCTGAGTGACATTTTTGATATTTTTTGACAGCGCCTTGTCTCTCATCATGCTAGGTCATTATTTTTTATTTGTTCCTGTATTGTTTTCTTGGGCAATCAAACGAAATTTGTGTGTGGGTGAATTTGTGATTCTATTTACATATTTATTTTCTTAAACGTTAATGTTCTTGATATTACAGAATTTTTTGTATTCTAAATAAAGTTTTTGAACTAATATTAACATGGAAAAGTTAATATGTGTAAAATCTATCAATTTTCTAAATGCAGTTTCAAGTAAAAACAGGTCAGAATAAGGTCAGTGTACTGTTTTAGCGTTTTGAAACTTTGTTAGCTCGAATGTCGCGTGGAACCTTCGTCGTGAACCTTTTTTCGTTGGACCAAATGTTCGTGAATGTTTAATCGTATCACGGTTACAATAAATATTTTTATATTTAAATCAATTACATACTTTTTTAGGTATATTTACTCCCACTGAAGTTCTGTGTTTTTTTGTTAAACCAATGAAGAATTTTTTTTATTATAGAACCACACCTTCTTGTTATTACGTGGAATATAGAAGTATGTGCCTCGACTTAACCTCCATCTATGAATGAAATAGACGACAATCGATCCTGAAAAGTCGATCCTGAAGATATCGATCTGCGACCAAACAATGTCTTCCTTCAACCAACTCGGATCAAGGCTATTGTTCATGTTATCGTCACCAAATTCAATAGGCAATAGGCGTACACGTTGACAGAAGAAACATACAGGGGGATTGAAAAATGACGTGGGCTTTAATCCTGGTCTGGTCTTATCCCAATCTCAGCATAAAATATTACATCTGAAAAGGAGGCCACGATTAGGCCAAAGTGTCAAGAGAACATGAACATAATAGAGCCACGCAGAAATTAGTACAAAGAATACTGCGGAGTAAGGATTGAACTAATTTTCTGCATAGATGCATTTTCGGTCTCCTAACGTAAGATTTTTTGCTTAATTTTAATTTTAAACTGCCTTTGCCCGAATTTAAATAAGGAACCAAATTTTCTGTAAATCTTCGGTATTGGGAGAATGGCTTGGAAATTTTCTCAACATGAAATTGTGGAATATAATGTAGAAAAGTAAATGTAATTAAAAGAGATTTTTTTATTTCAAACCATTTTTACAAATATATAGGTACTAAATAAGTATAATAGTTAACATGACTCAAATTTAAAATGATCTTGAAGTAAACATTATTTATTTAATGTACAAATAATATATAATGAATGCCGTAAACCTGCTGTGAAGTTTGGCCTATAAATATCAATATATATATGTATATCTGTAATAAACAAAGAAAATAAGTATTTTCGATGTTTATTGCGTAAACTTTGTAGTTGAACATAATTATTAATTTTAATTAAACAAATTTGTATTAACCACTTAACTTAGTTAAATGTTAAGCGGTTATTACAAAGTTGTTTAATTAAAATTAATAAAGAAAATAAATACTGAAAAAAATGCATTTTTCCAAATATTTTTAACTTTTTTTATAAATTAATTATACATAACTAGGTCTTTTTACAAAAGATATTAAAGAGTTGTCTTTTAAATTTGTTTTCGTGGTGGTTCTTTATTAATTATTTATTTCCCATATATATTTATTTTTATTTTTATATTGTATTGTGTTTACTTCTTTTTGATTTTTAATTTGTTAGTATATATCCTAGTATTTAGTATCCTGATGAGACCATTGGTCCCGAAATAAGTTGTTTTTTTTTTCAAAATATACTTAAGAAAGATAATATATAATTATTATTATTATTATTATTATCACATCAATATTCTTACTATTTTACAACTAAGCTAAACGCTTGTGCTATGAAAATAAAACTAACTCCAGGTCTGCGTTCGAACCCGCGACCTTTAATCACGAGGCGAGCGTCCTAACCACAAGACCAAAAAGCGGCTTATTATTATTAATTTTTTTATTAAACTTATTATTAATATATAACTTTTTTTTCATTATTATTGTGGAAAAATATTATAATATTATTATAATATTTCACCTCCTTTTCTGAAACCAATTTACGACAACTTCAATAATCAGGCATGTGAACGACAGCCCAATACCGAAAATCCACAATACGTACTGGCCATAAAAATTTCTTGCTTTGTTCATTTTCTCAATCACATGGACAACAATTCTGTTGCCATTAAAGAAAACGGAGCAATTTCGATGACGACCCTGCTTCCATTTTTTAAGTAATCCATGCTCATGAAACATCATAATATATTTGTTTATATGTTCCATGTAGGGTTTCCCTTTTTGATAAGGCCAGGCGTGAGAAGAGGGAAATATATCATCTTGAGTCACACGAATGTTTACAACGTATTCAAAATTTGTAATTTTATTCTTTCTACATATTTGGTTAAGAAATATGTTTATCTTATCTTGTGGCTGGATAGCTATATTTTTCTTTCCAGTAATTTTCTGCAGAAAATCATGGACGTTCGAGACGATGGACCTCTTACTGGAGAGTTTTTGAAGTGTTAAATCGGTTGAACTATTTAACATCTCCTCAACGACTGCCGACTGAAAATCAAGATAACCATCATAAAATCATTCTAAAGTAATATTAATTAGAATTTTTTTATTTTACTCAGACACATTTGATAAATAAAATCAGTGGTTCTTAATTGGATAAAAAATAAAATAATTGGATCTTCACAGAATAAAAAATTAAATAGGTGGATCTATGTTGGACAAAATCACAAAATAAGTTAATCTTCGTGGATTCTCTTATAGTCTGTGACTGAAGAAGAGATTTCCGACTCGAACATTCTCTGAGAAAGAATTGTCCTTTAGACTTTCGTAGCCCATCGTGTAAAGGCGTGAAATGTCATTCCATATTCGTCAATGGGCATGATGACAGTATTAAAGAATTAAATAATAAGTGATTTTAGAGAAGAAAATATTGTGAAAGAATGAAAAAAATTTATCCAGTTTTAATGTACACATTGAGATTGATAAGATTTTCAATAAAATAAATGTACAAAATTATACAATCCGCCATTTTAGCTGAAACGCCGGTCAGAGCGAATGACGTCACGTCTCTGTACCCACCATCATGTCATTGAACTGTTGTCATAGACACAATGCAATATTTACCAATGCTTGACGTCACGTAGACGAAATGACAGCTGCGGGCGTTTTTGCGTGAAATTAAAAGTAGATAGATGAAAATGCAATTATTTGCGTAAAAACTTAGTTTATTACTGAAATAGTGTTAATTACGGTAATATTAGACGTGTACCTATATTATAGAAGACTATTTCAAATTCTGTCATCATGCCTATTGCACGAATTTGAATTTCCCCAGCAGCAGTTAAAATTATTGTTATCCAAAATTTTCTGCATATCTTAATGTGATAAATAGCTATAAGTATTAAGAGTTCGAGATTTAAGATATAGTCTTGCTGTCAAATGTGAATAAACATGGTGTAGTTGAGCTTAAGTTTTTGATCCGTTCTTGTACGTGTACGTTTTCTTTTATATATACTTAAATTTTAAATAAGTAATAAACATGTTTGTTTGAATAAAATAAATTTGTTTCAAAAAGGGTATTAAATTTGTTTATGTCTGAAAGGAATTGAAAAATGTGCCGTAAGGGATTGTTTTTTAATTTTGAGGAATTAAATTGCTTGCTTCCGTTCGATTTATATTCCAAGTGTAGCGGTAATATAAGACATCAGCATCTGCAAAGGCAACGATTTATATTATTTCGAAATATAAAATTAGGCACTCACCCTGACTAAAACGAGATCATATCCTTCGTGAACTAGTTGGTCCAGGGTTTGTATCTCTTCCGCAGGAGGCTTTGTTACGAAGGAGGTAAGCTTCGCTTTGTACAAAGCGCCGATGTTTATAGAGCACAGCAACCAAATTAACAAAACTCGGCCTCCAAATGACTTCAAATTAACGTGGTGGCCTTGCTCTGCCAAGATAAATCCTACAATCTGAGAATGTTACCATCATTTTACAATCAATAAGCAGTAGCTTTTTGAGGAGATGAAACGCAAAACTGCTGCCGCAGCTGATGAAAATATGGGATATTTTACAATGATTACCTGATAATAGTGGAAGTTTTAATTTCATACTAATTTAAAAATTTTCATTTTGACTGGAACCAATCAACTATTAATATGTTAATCTCATTTTGTACCGAAAAATTTATTAATGATTTTAACATAATAAATAAGGAAACAATAATAATAACAAATAAGGACGCGCATTTTCGGAAAATTTTCAATTACACACATCTTATACCTACAAGTCTCTCTGTCTGTTCTCAATACAAATCTACACCCTTTGTCCGATTCGATTCAAATTTTGCACACTTATGCTTTAGAACCCAGCGAGTAACAAAGACGACGTTTCCTCCCTATTATTTTACCCCTTCTCCTCCCCTGATATATTTCCGATGCAAATCTGTACCGTTTGACCGATTGGACTCAAAATTTGGAAACTTATTCCTGAGGACTCGGCAGGTAACAAAGGTGACATTTCCCCCCTATTATTTTATACCTTCCTCTTCCCATGATACATAGATGCAAATCTGTACCGATCGGACTCCAAATTTGGAAACTTATTCTTTAGGACTCGGCGGGTAACATTAGCGACATTTCTCCTCAATTATTTTACCTCTTCTCCTCCCCCTGATATATTTTCGATGCAAATCTGTACCGTTCGACCGATCGGACTCAAAATTCGGAGACTTATTTTTTAGGATCCGGGGGTAACATACGTGACATTTCTCTCCTCCCCTTTTACCCCTTCCGCTCCCCCTGATATATTTTTGATGTAAATCTGTACAGTTTGACCGATCGAACTCAAAATTTACAACAATTATTCTTTAGGACTAGGTGGGTAATAAAGGTGACATTTTCTTTTCCCTTTCTACCCATCCTCTTCCCCAGATATATATTCTGTACAAATCTACGCCGTTTGACCGATCTGACTCAAATTTTGACACGTATTCTTAGAGACCCGGTTTGAAACATAGGTGACATTTCTCTCCTCACCGTTTACCCCGCCCCCTTTCTTATATATTTTCCTTTCCTCTAATATATTTTCCATGCAAATCTGTACCTTTTGACCGATCTGACCCAAATTTTGTGTACTTACGATATTTTATTGAAATAATAACTACTTTTGGGATTTTTTCACTTGATATATCATCATTAATAAAATAAAATCATGTGATCAATCACATCAAAATCATATAAAACTTATAAAATTTTAATTAAAATTCATTCGTGATCTTGGATCTTTCTAAGGCCACTTTCAAACAATATAAATATAAAATCATCTAGACTGTAATTTAAGAATTTTATTTATTTTTCTTCAAGTTGGATTAAAGTAAATGTTTATTTGAAGCATAGATTTTTGCGTTCTCCAACATTGCTTTAAACGAACTTTTCTTTTGATCCAACTTGATACAACCGGGCTTTATTAAAATATCTACAATGTTAGGAGTAAAACTAAAATCACAACAATTCTTGACTTACCCAAATAATTTTGCTAATTGATTTAGTTCTTTTCTTAGAAGAATTTTTATTTGATATATACACAACAATTGATTGGAGAATCAGCGTAACCATAAGCAGAACCCAGGTAAGTATAGAGAAAACATAAATTAAGGTCAATCCTGAAAATAAAATAAGTTATAGTTTTGGTAAAAATTTCCAATACATTATATTTTGGCATATCAGGTCAGCTGCTATGCTGAAAATATTACTCAGGATATTTATCTGTTCCATGTCTCTGAGAGGGTTTTCCAAAGCAGGATTTTCCTACACCTTTGATATAAATGAAGTTATATATGATTGATATTTTGTTGTTTGTATATTTTCACACTTTTTAATAATATTTACGAATTAAAAATATGTTTGTAATGTTAATGTTATATGAAAAATAAATAAATTGAATTGATATTGAAAATGCTTAAAATTAAAACGTACGGAATTGCAAAGGTACTCCACAAGTAATATCTTAATTAATTACTTTTCGTGGCCACGCCCAGCTCATACAGAAGCACACGTCAACATACATCTAACATATTGTCACGTGTCGTGGCTGCGGGAGGAATTAATTAATTTAATTACGGATTTATTAATTACTGATTAATTATTTAATCATACACTATTTAACTTTAAGCTATTATTTAAATTACACTATTTCATAATTTATCACTCGTAAATACATACTTTATTATCGCTTTAACCCTTTACTCAATATTCACTAGAACTTTTCATCCAGTTTCCGCACGTATTATTCGCGTCGGTAAATTTCGCTACGTAAGAACTTTTCTAGATTATTCGCTGTTAAATAATCGCCCGGTTGGCCACTTTCTACTGGCTACCTTCGCTTTGTATCGCTGTCAAGCGCGCTAAAACAACAACAACAACCTTCGCGGCCTGGCCCGTATTTATATCCGTGTATTAAGGTACTTTGTACTTTCTAGCTTTTTCGAGTATTTAGGATGCGTGGATTGCGAAGTGAAAGATTTCAAGCGAATAATCGAGCGAAATTCTTTCCTAAAAAGGCGAAATAAACCGGAGCGATTAAAGCAGGATAATTGGATGAAATGTTCTACAAATATTTGTTTCAGCGATAGAAAAGCGTTTATTTACCAGTGATTTATTATAAATATACGAAATAGCGTAAGTTAAAGAATAAAGATAAGTTTAATAGTGTTAAGTGACTTTGTACATTGAATAGTTAATTAATCAGTAGTTAATAAATCGATAATTAATTTCCAGCGTTTTCATTTATGCTTCGCGTAGCCACGACACGTGACACTATTATACGAGCTTTTGGCAAACTTAATTTTCAAAAACAGACAAACAAAAGATCCCAATCAGCTTAAAAAGAAAATCCTTCCAAATGGTGACGTGTGGAGTGGAGACGACGACCCTTACAAAAAAAGTGCAGAAAAGCAAATTTATAAGAAATTATGAAATTAGGCATTGAACTCGTGGAGTGGATATCATGTAGCGATGGCGAGCAGTGATGGCAATAGGCAGGACATGTTGCAAGGCAGGTGCTACAAGATAGACATTACAAGACCTCAAATGAGATGAGCCGACGATATACCCGCTGTGGGGAAAAGGAAAAAACTACAAAAAGCAACAAACAAGAAAGGATGGAAAGGTATGGAAGAGGTCTTTACCTAGCAGTGGAGAAATAAAGGTTGGAAAAGAAGATAATTATTGTACGAATTTAGAAACAGTGTTAGAATAGCGTAGTACAAAAAAATGAAGAGCATATGGAGAGAGTATGTAGACATTTGGATAGGTCAGAGATAGTGTAAGAGATCTGAAATTGAGAATTTAAATTTTCAAACGAAACACCCAGAGGATGCAGAGTTACATACAATAGTCACGTCCCAAAAACGTAGCTGTAGTGGAAGCTAATTCATGAATGAGTAAACTGGGTAATTGCCAAATAATGATCTTAACAACAAACAAAAATTATACAGAAAAACGACAAAATTACTTGGACTAAAAAATTAGGGGTGCCTTACTCCATAAATTTATTTAAGAAGAAAAAATTTATGAAAAATCGTGTATATATGAATATAATACTCACCATCTTCGAAAAAACTTTTTTCGATTCCGTAAACAATTTTATAAGGGTCTTCATTGACAAGGTATGAGAAATCAACTTTATTCATTCTGGAGCCGGTAACTGTGATGCTCCCGATGGCCCAGTCCACGCGATTCTGGTGAACCATGTCCACCAGAGTCTCAAACGCTCCTCGGTCGTTGTTTTCAAAATACATCATCTCAACATTGAAGTGAAGTCTCCTCATCAACTCGGCAAGGATGTTTCCCTCCAACCGTAGCCAATCTCTGCAGGCGACGATTGTTTCTGACCCTTGCACGGACTTAGCTCTCGGGTCTTGACATTCAAAATTATTTAATTCATCGACTTGAAACCCAACTTTAAAAGTGTGTCCATAAAATTTAACTTTTTTTTCGTAAACCATTTTGAATATCTCGGAATTTATCTCAAAGTCGCCGACTTTCAATCCGGAATCCAAGCGTTTTTCGTATGTTAAGGATAATTTTTTAGACAATTTATCACAGAAGTAGCAAACCTCATACAAACGTGCACGATCGGCCGAAAATTCAATTACTACTGTCACATAAGCCCGATCTAAAAATTTAGCATTTTCTAAGAAATTTGGATCTAGAGTTTCGCTTTCTTTATCAAATGCAGTGTCGCAGGATCCATAATATTTATGACATAAAAAAACAATGATGTCGGACGGCAGTAATACATTTTTGAAAAAGTTTTCAAATCTTAAGGGATTTTTCACAATTATGATATGTATACCAAAACGTCTCGGTAAGTTGGGTATTGACTTGGCATTTTGAATCGTGTCATAATTAATAATCGACGCGACGAGTGTGGAAGAAGAATGCTTTTGCCGTCTCGTATTTATTTTAGAAAACTGTTTGTTTAATATTCCCCCTTTTTTAGAATTTACTTTTTTCATAACGTCGTCAATGAAATGCAAAGTTAGTGAATCACAGTGAATTGTAAAATCATCCAAAAAAGCCCAATTCATTATGATATCACTAATGAGATCTTCAAATAATTCATTTTCAATCTGATATTTGGAGTCTAAATTAAGCACGCTTTTTAAAATACTTGACATTTTTGTAGATGCGGAAATAGTTCTGCTCATTACCGTTATATTAAAAGTATACAAATCTTGACTGAAAACAAATAACAAAAATATTATGTGCAGTGTCAGATTAGACATAATGAAACATTAATAACGTATTTTATTAATGAATTAGAAATGTATCAAAACTATATCGATGGAAACGACATTCAATTATTCAATTCGATTTTAAAGGAATAAAAAAAAATTTAAACCACCATCCGTAGTTAATTTTAATTTTCAATTCATCAAACTATGTGCAACAGATTATTTAATATGTCAATTGGAGATGTTACTGTGTGCTGCTCGTAAACGAAATGAAATCATTGATTCCGGTGTTTTATATTTATACCTTCATCGTATTAAGTGTACATTACTGAGAAAGTTTTACGGAAAATGACAAAATCTAAGTTCTTTCTTGACAAGTATTTACCAAGTGTCAATCGAAAAATTTTAAGGAATATTCTATTCATTTGCTAGCTTGTTATACCTTACATCTAATGAATTTGAGAATACGAACAAAATTCATTAATTTGAAATGACACGTTTTGTGTCGCTTTAATTTTTATTTTTGCCTGAAATTACAACGTAAATTAAATACGGTTTTCTTGATAAACCTACGTTCTTTTAATTTTGATAATTTTAGATTTACCTTTTCAAAACACAGCGGTTGAGTGACAAGTATAGTAAAATTAACAATTATATTATACGACTTGTCTAAATATCTTGTCAATTTTTTAATGATAATGGTTCATTGTATTTGTTTAATAACTATATCTTAAAAAATAAAAATCTAGCTTAATTGTTCATTCTATTCAGTAAAATATTGATATATTTTGTTAAAATATAAGAAACTTAGGTAATACGTATAAAGTTCTCGTTGATTTAACTGTTAATATTTTTTAGTAACTACGTATTCTCCAGTCATTTTCTTTTAAAGTATGATTAAACCCTATTACATATTGTTTCACATTTCCATGCAAGCTATTCCATCTTCACACTAACCATTTAATTCATTGCGATAATATTTTGTTTCAGTGCAACTGCATTAATGTGAATAAATAAAAATAAAAAATTATTAAATAAACAAATTTTAATAGAAATCAGCGTCAAAATAACGTACTTTTGCATGTTTGGATAGGTATACAAAGACAATATATATCGGTATCGAATATATAACATTATAGAATATAGAATATATCGTGGCTCGAGAGTTGGATAAAAGGAGAAGGGGGATTTTCGTCTACGTTACCCTCCAGGTTATCTATCATTCTCCTACATATTTCCACATTTCCAAAACATTATTTCAAGGGCCAAGGCACTTTAATTATTGAAGGTTGCTAATTATACCTATTTTAAGAATAATAAAAAAATAAAAAACAAAAAATAAATTATAAAGAAAAGGTAAACATTTATGGCAATAAAAATAAAAGAGGCTGGTAAAAATATGATCCATGTTATCCGCCGGGTCCTAAAAAATAAATAGCCAAAATGTGGGTCCAATCAATCAATCTGGTCTAGATACAAATCTATACAAATAGAAAACAGAAAAGACATGGTACCGTTAATGACGGACATTATTGTCTTGATAAATAATTAATACCAACGACATATGTGACATAGTAATGTATGCAATCATTAGTTTTTATTTTCATTAAAATGAAATACTAAGAAAACTAAAATTTAAAAAAATTAATTTATAAAAATAATAATAATAAATAAAAAATACAAAAAATTACTGACAGACAGACAGACAACGAAATTATTATTATTGAGTTATTGTGATGTTCTACTACCGTAATTTGAAGAAATTCTCAACTAACAAAAAAAAGATAACTAGATAGACTCAAACTGATTCATAGTTTAATTCATTATAACGATCGTTATTTTATTTTCTATCTATATTCAATTAAATGACGGCAATGTAGTTTGCAACCATGTAGCTTTGATCTCATTTTTTTTTCTTTTCTTTTCAAAATCTTTTCAAAATTCGGGGAAAATTTTATTCAAGTGGTTAACATTATTCGCGAATGCGCCGGATAGACTACCACGTCCGCACACTTAATTTTCGGATTTGCAGCATAGTTCGTCTGAAAAAAAATTCATTTAATTACCATAGGTAGAGAAATTTGTAAGTAATATGATTTTTTAACTAGATGCATAATTTCTGATAAAAGATCTTTTGTTGCGTTTTCAATTCTGAATAAAAATAAAATAAAAATCAAGATCTACAACTCATAGTAAAATTTTATCTTTATGGGTTTAATATTTATATTTTAATGTTATAATATATATTTTCATTCATTCATATATATTTTTTTTGTAATATTACAATTATTTTTATGATAATTAATTATCTATTATTTATCTACATACTATGCTTGCCCGATTAAGGGAACACCTCAGATAATACTTTGTGGATATTTATCTGTAGGAATAATATGTCAAATAAATAATATTTAAAGGTGATTGAATATTTAGTAATAGTTAGGAATCATTATTGCGAATATTTAGAAAAAATTTTATATTGTTATGTACTTATTATTTATTTCACTTTCATTTTTCTAATTACTGCACAAAAAGGCTGCAAAGGTTGAAAGTCATTGACAGAATTAATTTATCATTTTTGGTACTGTAAACTGTAGCGTGTTTTTTCCTGTCATGACCACGTGCTTGACGTATGTGATTGACGTTAATTACATGGTTCAGCTTACTATGACATTAAAGGAAAATCTACTTTTATTTTTACTACACACTTTACCCACAAGTAATAAAATTAGAAGGCTTCGATAAATGATATGCAACCCCTGAAAGGCTGTTCAATAATAAATCAGAAGGAAAACGACGATCAAATTAAAATGAGTTAGAGGCCCGTTGCTTAATATAGACCCACACATCTTTGGCATCAACTGTTAAGTTCAGGGAAGTAAGGGTGTACTCTTGAAAAGATTGGTATTGATTTGTAGATCCACGTATAATTATAATTATGATATGTAGACTCAGATAATTCTTGATTTAGAATGTGACCGGATAGGACATAGGAAAGTAAATATAATTTCAAAATTTTATTTTTATTTCAAAACTTTAAAAAATTAAATAAGTTTTATAATTAACTTAACAGAAATTCCCATAAAATACTTTTTCTACACACAAAAACATATTTAAAAAAGTGTTTTTACAAACATTCTAAGATTCCCTAAATATAATAACTTCATTCAATTATGTTCAGAGTATTTTTCTTTTTTCAAAATAGAAGTATTAAGGATATATGACGGCCTGATAACCATACTGATATTTGATATATTTCAGTACGGATACAAGGGACTTTTTTTTCTAAAAAGTGGATTAAATGGAAAAATAATAGAGTTTTATGTATTCTTGTCGAAGAAATTCATAAAACAATAGCCAAAAATTATGTTTTTCGAAGAACCTTTGGACACGTCCTTACAATTTCATCACATAAATATGGATGCAAAACAAAAAGAAACATACCTAATATAATTTTGATTACTTAACATATAACAATCTATTCCATAATGTTTAACAATAAAAACAAAGAACAGTCAAATTATATTAAAAAAGAGAAAATAAAAGATTTAAGTTTATTTTGGATTATTTATATTTTTTTAGTAGAGATGCGAACACGGAATACCGAATACGTCTCCCATCAATATTATTTCAAAATTAGCTTAACGTTTGTGCTATGAAAATATGACTTACTTGCTGGTGTCTTGGAATGGGGCTCCACCGACCACCAGATCATGAGGTGAGCATCATGACCACTACATCAACAAGCTATTCAACAATAATCCTGCAATACATCGTGAATTTTACAAGTCACTGGAGTGTGATTAAAGCTATGTTACTTCTTCATCTAATACCTCCCCCAGAGGTCGTCTAAGAAAAGAAAATGTACCGGAGACAGATGAAAAGAGGATTCTATTATAGACGACCCCTTCAATTGTTTCTAAACCTATATGACAGTGAGAATAACTTTAACCATATTACTTGTTACTTATGATACGTGCTCCGTTACGTGATACGTGTAAAGTTGTTATCAATCATTATTGAACAATAATTTTTATATTTTTCAAGTCATTTTACAAGTGACTTTATTGTTTATTTTCTGTAGTGGGTAATTAAAATATTTAACTTTTCATATCAGAAATATTGTATTTTATGCGGTCAAAAATAAATATTTTTGGTATTTTTGAAGTAATGTCCATAATAATATCCACAAATGTTTGATTTTCTCCCTTTTACTATATGGTCAAGTAAAGCATACATACAATTATAAATTTTATTACATAAAAATCAATATATTACATATTTATTATAATATTTAAGGAATGATACGAAAATATTTGCAATATTATAATAATACTAGCGACCCGACCCGGCTTCACCCGGTACAGTTTTGTCCACGTTTTTTTTTATTTTAATCTCGTCATATCCTCTAAGGTATTTTACTTAATGATTTAGTGTCAAGGACAAATTTGATTTGATGCTACGGTTAATAAAATGTTTAGTTTGATAAGGATTAATACTGAATTGGTCAAAATTGCTGAAAAGTTAACCATTGTATCTTCGTTACATATTTGATGAAATTTTATAGTAAAAAATGGTTGGTGTAAGTTATCCTTAGAACATAGATATATATCTAGAGCATATACTCTTACTGATTTTTGTGGATAATTTCATTTTACACAATTCTTTCATACGTGATCTTTTTGTATCTCTTACTGATGAGGAAGGGTTTCAATGAGAACGCTTTATCGGGAAACTTTTTCCGATTAATTAGCTTCTGTATATGCTAGGGCCATTTTAATATACTAAAATTTTTCTAAAATCATAACAGTAAAAATCTAATATAAATCCATTCAATGGTTCTCAAGATTAGCGCGGTCATACAGACAGACAGACAGAGGGACGGACGCTCGCCGGGGACTATTTGATACTATGTACTGATTTTTCCTCCTTTTCTGAAACCAATTTACGACAACTTCAAAAATGAAGCATGTGGACGACAGCCCAATACCGAAAATCCACAATACGTACTGACCATAAAAATTTCTTACGTTGTTCATTTTCTCAATTACATCGACAACAATTCTGTTGCCATTAAAGAAAACTGAACAGTTTCGATGATGACCCTGCCTCCATTTTTTAAGTAATCCGTGCTCATGAAACATCATAATGTACTTAGTTAAATGTCTCATATAGGGTTTTCCTTTTTGATGAGGCCAGGCGTGAGAAGAAGGGAATATGTGGTCCTGTGTCACACGAATGTTTAAAACATTTTCAAAATTTGTAATTTTATTTTCTATACATCTTTCGTTAAGAAAATTGTAAATCTTATCTTGTGGCTGAATAGCTATCTGTTTCTTTCCACTGATACTCTGCAGAAGATTATTGATATTGGGAAGGATTGACCGCCTGCTGGAGAGTTTTTGAAGTGTTAAATCAGTTGAACTTTTTAACATATCCTCAACAACTGCCGACTGAAAATCAAGAAAACCGTCATACCGCTGAAAATATTCTTAAGTTATATTAATTTTTTTCTTGTCACATTTGAATAAAAAAAAAATTATTTGAATTAAAATAAAATAAATTAATGTTTAGTGGATGTAAAACAAAAAAGGGGATCTTTATGGTTTCTAGTTAGAGTTCTAAAACTTTCAGCATTTTATATATTTCCTATAAAAATGCAATATTAAATTTTTCAATATGATTTTTTGAGATATATAATAAATTTCAATTTTAAAAAAACGAAGAAATAAAAACACAGAACGATAATTTCTATACAAGTAGTGTATTTTTCATAGTTAATGTACCTATTTAGTCAAATGAGTTGCGATATTTTTGCAACTATTTGCCGAAATTCCAGTAATTAATTATCTATCCAAAGGTTTCCAGTTTGTTTATTATTAAAATTAATCTGGTTATCTGAAGCTAACTTGTAAAAGCGTGTCCTCAAAAATGTATTTTTAGTAAAATTGTTATTTGTTAAACTTAAAAAATGTATTTTTAATAATATAAAATAGTGATAAATTAACTGTAGTGTAAGGAGGACAAATAAATAAATAAATTGATTCACTCACTCTATTCATATTCCTAAAGTGGCGGTATTAAAATAAATCTATAGTGCTAATCAAAAAGATTATAATATTTCAAAATTTAATCGAAGCACTCACTTTGATTAAAACGAGATTATATCCATCATCAACTAGTTGGTCCAGGGTTTGTATCTCTTCCGGGCGAGGTTTTGTTACGAAGGATGTAAGCTTCGCTTTGTATAAAGCGCTGATGTTTATAGAGCACAGCAGCCAAATTAACAAAACACGACCTCCAAATGACTTCAAATTAACGTGGCAGCCCTGTTCCGCCAAGATAAATCCCACAACCTGAGAATATGAAAGGGTAACCATCATTTTTAAATCCGTAAATAGTAAATTTTGGTTTAAGACGTATGGTTTAAGACCATAACTTTCCATACTTAATGAAAATAATTGTACAGTAGCACTAACCTAACATTTAAAAAAAAAAAAAAGTAAATATTTCCAGGGATGCACAATTGCGCGATGACAGCTAGACTGACCAGTACCAAAAAAGAGAACGCATGTGGCGAGATTCGCCGGACAATTTTAAAACACACATACTATAAATTAGTAAACGTATATAAATATTAAATACATTATATTTATAAGTGACCAGTAGATAATATTTTACGTGCATAATATTTCTACACATTAAATATTTCATTATTTCTCCATTTATTTTTTTTTAAGGTGGCAATGGAAAAACGTACAATATTTACACCATTTGTAGCGCATTCATATTATAAGAATCCTTTTGTGGCACTATTTTACAAATAAAATAATATTTAAGAATTTTTGGCATGCGCAAGTAAAAAGGTTCGCCATTGCTGGTCTGGACTATAGTTCAATTATTTTATTTATTTTGCTTCAATCGGCATGAATTTCATCTCTCATTGAAATAGGTAAGAGAATAGGATAAATTTAAGGAATAAACCATAACTTTTTCGTCTTAAAATTCAAAAATTCATATTCAAATTCCAATCAAAAATAAAAATCGACTTACCCAAATAATGTTGCTAATTGATTTAGATTTTTTATTTGAAGAATTTTTGTTTGATATGTACACGATAATGGATTGAAAAAACAGCGTTACTACAAGCAGAATCCAAGTGAATATTGAGAAAACATAAATCAAGGTCAATCCTGAAAAAATATATGAGTTACAGATATATATCCTACAAATTTCCATTATAAATTTTAGTACTTCAGATCACGATTAAATTATAAAAATAATTTTGTAATTTGTAAATAAATTTCCGATGTAAATAGCTTTGTGTCTGTGGAACATCTGTAATTTATCATAATTAATAATTATCTCTCTTTGGACAAAATCCAGTAATTGTGTTCTTAGAACACAAATACAAAAATATTGTTTAAATACAAACTATTCTGTGAAAATGAGTAAATTTTTTAAAATATTTATTATCAGACGCATTTTAGTACCTATATATGTTTTAAATTGCAAAAGAATATTATATTATACATTAAAAAGAATACTGCTATAAACTCTACTTTAAAATATAGAAGTATCATTTCCAGCGGCGCGCCGCGACGTCTGCTGTCTGTAGTTGCATAAAATATTTGAAATAAGGCAGATAAATAACTTACAGGTTTGAATACATATATACAACTTTCAAAATTGTCATAATGTGTGGTATCGCTAAATGCATCGTGTATGATCACTTATGTCAGCTAATACAAATCATAAGCCCTGCGGTCACTCTGTAAAGACTTTCGTGCATATTTCCCAAATAAATGGCTTACTTTTGTTAGACTTCTAAAATTTATCTTAAATAATATGATTTTCAATGAATTTGTGGCCACGCTCGGCTCATATAGGAGTGCATGTTAACCGATATTACGTCAGCAACTTTCTTCTTTCCTTGGTATAGTTTTCATTACTCTTTATGGTTTTGGACAATAAACAGACATTTACAAGCAAGTAGGTACAAACATTTAAATGCCAGAGAAAAAAATTATTTCCGGTGCATTGTACTATATGAATTAGGAAAAAGTGATAGTGCAAAGTAGTGCAAAAAAATTGTGTAGGGAGAGGACTGTGTTGATATTTGTATAGGTCATATATGGTTGAAGAGATGTCAAATTGAGAATTTCAATATTTATCTTTCAATAATGCGCATCCCAAGTGCGAAGCTGTATTGGAATCTATTTCATATTTTCAATTTCAAATTAAATGAGTACTAGAAGTGGGTTAACTGTTAAAAAATGATTTTAACAATAATTATAGATCACACAGAAAATTGATATTAATTTATTATGGTATTTTAAAAATTATTCCATATGTGGGGTACAGACGCAAAGCAAAATCCATATGTGGGGTACAGAAGCAAAGAAAAAAGCAATATCCAAAAAAAATTAATGCAGTCATCGAGGATTACTAATTTATAAGGCTCGGGGGCGTGCAGTGAGAACAAGAAGCGTCACTTATATTTAAACATACTAGCTATAACCCGTCAAAAATGACGGAACATTGGTTCACGTCTTTGCTAAGCCGTAGTATACATTTATACTATATTTTTGGCGGTCCACGGAGAGGCGGCCGTAGCAACATGCGTGAATCGGCCGGTTCGCATTTGGTGGCCCGGGGTTCAAGCCTCATCTCCGGCCGTTTGATTTTGTTTCTTTTTAGCCGTGAATTCGAACAAAATAACGGACGTTACACGAAGTTACGAGGACAGACAGACAACGATATTATTATATTTGATATTTGGAAAAAAAATCGAAATAAAAAAATTATCTGGCGGAATATTATAAATCATTTAAATCTGAATAATATAATGATAATGAGTGATAATTTTTAAATTATTCAGATTTTATTTCGGTTTTTTTTTCAAAATATATGCTTAGAAAAAAGTCATGTTTCTTATTTCACTGCAAGCTACTGAATATACTAACTAAATTCAATATTTTTTAAAAAAGCCATGATTTTGAAAAAGATGGATATATCAAATATAGAATTCAATTAATTTTGAATAAGTAATCTTCGGTGACCGCATTCAAAACATATTTTTAATATTTTGGATATTGCTGCCTTTACTTATGTATGCCAAATACCTATATTTATTATTAAAAAATATATTTTAAAAGTATTTTAAAGAAAAATTGTGTATACAATACTCACCATCTTTGAAAAAACTTTTTTCGACTCCATAAACAATTTTATAAGGGTCTTCATTGACAGGGTATGAGAAATCAACTTTATTCATTCTGGAGCCGGTAATTGTGATGCTCCCGATGGCCCAGTCCACCCGATTCTGGTGAACCATGTCCACCAGAGTCTCAAACGGTCCTCGGTCGTTACTTTCAAAGTTCACCAGCTCAACTTCGAAGCGAAGTCTTCTCTTCAACTCTGCAAGGATATTTCCCTCGAGCCGCAACAAATCTTTGCAGGTAACGATTGTTTCTGATCCTTGCACAGATTCGACTCTTCTGTCTTGACATTCAAAATTATTCAATTCATCGGTTTGAAATCCAACTTTAAATATATGCCCATAAAAGTGCTTTTTTTCTTCAAACATCAATTTTATTATCTCCGAACTTTCCTCAAATTCGATGACTTTCAAGGATTTTTCGTATATTAAGGAAATTTTTTTAGATAATATATTACAATAGTAACAAACCTCATACAAACGTACAAGATCGGCCGAAAATTCAATTATTACCGTCAAATAGGCCAGTCCTAAAAATTCGGCATTTTCTAAGAAATGCGTATCTAGAGTTTCGCTTTCTTTATCAAATGCAGTGTCGCAAGATCCATAATATTGATGACACAATAAAATAATGAAGTCGCTTGGCATTAATACATTTTTGAGTAAGTTTTCAAATGTTAAGAGTTTCTGCACAATTATAATATGTATCGTAAAACGTCTGGGAAAGTTTGGTATTGAGCTAAAATTTTGAATCGTGTCATAGTTCAGAATTGACGTGACAAGTGTGGAAGATGATGAATACTTATATATTTTTAAAAATTCTACGTTTGTGTTTCCTTTTTTTTTAGAATTTACCTTTTTCATAACATCATCAATGAAATGTGAAGTCAGTGAATCACAGTGTATTATTAAATCATCCCAAAAAGCCCATCTCATAATGATTTCACTAATGAGATCTTCAAATAATTCATTTTCAATCTGATATTCGGAGTCCAAATTTAACATGCTTTTAAAAATACTCGACATTTTTGTGGAATCAGAAATAGTTCTGTCCACAACCGTTATTTTACCAGAATACGCACCTTGACTGAAAACAAACAAGAAGAACATAATCTGCACTTTGGGGATAGACATGAAAACATTAATAGTTATTTATCAATAAATTGAAAATTTATCGAAAGTATAATATTGAAAACGAGATTAAATTATATATATTGATTTTGAAGGAATAACAAAAATGTTTTATTTGAAACCACTATCCTCTTTTCAGTTTATTCGATTAACACTAACTGATTATTCATTCAATAAAAGATTTATCCATGTGCTGCTCGTATAACGAATTGAAATCGTATAACCAGTTGATTTTGGTGTGTTATATTTATATCTTCGTCATACAACATTATTAACAAATATTTACGGAAAATGTAAAAATTGGTTTTCCTGCTTGACGAGTGTTTACCAAGTGCCAATCAAAGTATATTGAGGCGAGTTCTATTCATGATAGTAATATTTAACATATTAGAAACATATGAGAACACGAACAAAATTCATGTATTTATGACATGTTTTGTGTTTCAATTGGTTTCTCTTATCTCTTATATCTCATACATAACTAAAATACAATTTTCTCGATATAATTTCAATTTTGTTAATTTTATATTAACCTTTTTATTACATTACATATGAAACTCAGTGGCTGAGTGATACTTATAATAAAATCAAAAATTCAACTATACAACATGTCTAAATATCTTTTTTATTTTATTGTGGTATGGTACTGTAATTAATCGTTTTATCTTTTAAAATAAAATTCTATCTGAAAATTCTTTATTAGAGATAAATCTTGATATTTAGTACATACTGGTAGAGACTATGCATATAGTTGTACCAAATTATTTGATATGAGGAGATCTATAGACTGTTTTTTAAGAAATATAGAACTTTAAAATGAAATAAAAAAAACATAAAAATCGTGGTAATTGCCATGGTATTAGCTTTACCGGAAAGATAATTTTGTATATTTAGTATTTAAATATTATTTCTGACATATGGGCAAAGCGACTGGTCAGAATCTGATGTCTAATCTGGTCAGAAGAAGAAAGCACAGAATCTGGATGTCTAATTTTCGACTATTTTTTCGGGCAGCTGGGGCCGTACACCGGCAATAACGCGATTTTTGGCTTTCGAATTGCCAATTGTCTCTTGTATCGGTAAAGACGAGGGATTTTACATATTTCCAAAGAAAAAAATCCAACGGTGATAAATCACACAATCTTGGAGGCCAATTAACAGATTCATTTCGCGAAATTATGCGCTAAATGAATGTAACCTTTATTAAATTGATTGTGGCGTACCCTGTGTGGCAAAAAAAGCTCGTTGAAATTAATTCAATCGCCATTCAATTAGGGAACGAAAAAGTCATAGATAAATATTTAATTTGGGTTTTTCCCCAAATATATTTATATTTACGTGAAATTCATGCTTCAATATTCTCACTACTTACGCCTGATATCTATCGTGTATACACAGGATACAAACGTGTTACAAAAATGGTACATATGAAAATTAGAGCTATATACAGGGTATAACAGAGCTAGTCCACAATACTTTACAGGTGGATTATGATTATGAGTCGAAAATATTCAAGCAACTATGATCTTATATCAATAATTATGGAGTTATGCAATATCAAAGTGTGCATTATTTTTCAATATTTCTGATTTATTTTTTAAAACATAATGTTTAATTATCATTAAAAGGGTAGATACTAAACTCTAATTAGTCTTAGTTTTGCAGGAAGCGTCCAACCCACAAAATTCTAAAAATGATTTATGCGCGAGCTTGTATAGCTCACTACGAAACCTATATTTATGGACTGAAAATTTCGAAGCTCTAAGTGCTCTAGTTTTTTGTAAATTAAGTATTTTCCTCACCCACATCACGCCCGTTACTTAAGTTAAATCACCTCAGAAAACGTCCACAATTTGGTATCTCATTCTCTAATATTAATCAAAAGAGTACCAGACATACTTTAATACTTTTTTATCCAAGACAGACAACAGTTTTTTTATAAAAGACAAGATTTAAAACATAAATGACAACTTACTAAGCAAGCTTATACTAAAATGTTATAAAATAAATTTAAGTCACATAGTATAAAAAATCTGGCATTCAATAATGTCACTCATATTTGATGGACTACATCCAACCCACAAAAAACAAAATACGTCATTTTTTCGTACATTTAGACATCATATAGAACGAACCATATCTTCATAAATTTTTTTTTTCAGCTTTCTATACAAATAAAAAAAATTAAAAATAGATATTTAATAATAAGGATAAGGATAATTTTTTTAAAAGTCGAGTGTTTACAAATTGATTTGTAATGATTGTGATTATTTTTATATAGGAAAAACGTGTAGAAATTTTGAATTTAGAGTAAAAGAACACTTAAGGTGTTTAAATAGCAATAATAATTCCGAATTTTCTAACCACTTTTAGAGTATGGATCATTCTATTGATATTAATAAGGGTTTTTACAAATTTACATACAAATTATACAGAATCACAGTTAGATATTTTGGAAATAAGAAAATGTGTTAATAGTAAGTTGAGTATTATGAATAACCAGGTCCTTTTTACAAATAGATATCTTTTAAATTTATTTTCATGTTTAGTAGGTACTTCATTATTTTTCTTTTTCCATACATATTTTTTATAATATTTTGATAGTCTATAACTTCGATTTTTGAATTTAATTTTGTAAGTATACAATTTGTATCCTGACAAAGAGGCCATGTGCTCTGAAACTTGTTGATATTTTTCAGTACAAAAGTGGTGAAAACTAAGTTTATTTTTATTAATTACTAGCTGTTTATAACCGGCGTTGCACGGGTTAAGAATTAAGTTTAAAATAAATTTATGAGGGTAGAAGGTTCGATTCGAACGGTATAGATTTGCATCGAAAATATATCAGGGGGAGGGGAAAGGGTAAAAGAATAGGGGGGATATATCACCAATGTTAAACGCTGAGTCCAAAAGAATAATTTTGAGTACGATTGGTCAAACGGTACAGATTTGCATCTAAAATATATCAGAGGGCGGGTAAAAGTAAAAAGGGGAGGGAAGAAATGTCACTTTTGTTACCCGCCGGGTCCTAACGAATAAGTTTCCAAATTTTGTGTCCGATCGGTCAAACAGTACAGATCTGCATCAAAAAAATATCAGGGTAAAGAAAGAGTTAAAAGAGTAGGGGGAAATGTCGCACATAATACCCGCCAAAACCTTAAGAAAAAGTTTACAAATTTTGAGTCCGATCGGGCAACGGCACAGATTTGCATCGAAAACATATTTGGGGAGGGGAAAGGTTAAAATAATAGGGAGAAAATGTTGCATGTTTTACCCGCCGAGTCCTTAAGAATAAGTTTCCAAATTTTCAGTCCGATTGCTCAAACGGTACAGATTTGTATCGAAAATATATCAGCGGAGGGGAAGGGTAAAAGAATGGGGGGGAAATGTCGCATATGTTACCCGCCGAGTCCTTAAGAAAAAGTTTCCAAATTTTGAGTCCGATCGGTCAAACGGTGCAGATTTGCATCGAAAATGTGTCAGGAGGAGGGGAAGGGGTAAGACAATAAGGGGGAAATGTTGCCTATGTTAGCCGCCGAGTTCTAAAGAAAAAGTTTCCAAATTTTGAGCCCGATCGGTCAAACGGTTCAGATTCGCATCTAAAGTAGGTGGGGGGAGGGGAAGGGGTAAGAGAATAGGGGGAAAATGTTTTTTATGTTACCGCCGGGTCCCAAAGCATAAGTATGCAAATTTTGAGTCCAATCGGTCAAACGGATCAGATTCTCATCGAAAATATGTCAGGGGGAGGGGAAGGGGTAAGAGAATAGGGGGAAATGTTTCTTATGTTACCCGCCGGGTCCCAAAGCATAAGTATGCAAAATTTGAATCGAATCGGACAAACGGTGTGGATTTGTATAGAGAACAGACAGACAGACAGACATTGAGTTTTATAGGTATAGATAAAGTTTTTTACTACAACTTGGAATGCGTATGGCTCGGTATTATATTTTTGCCATTCTCTTATACGAGATGGAGGCGTGCACACTAAACCATGGAGTAATCCGCTATGTCGAGGCTTTTGAGATGTGGATCTATAGATGCGTATTGAAAGTTTCCTGGGTAGGTAGAGTGACGAATGATAAAGTCCTCCGGCGTATGGAAAAAGACCGAGAAATGATGCGAACTATCAAGACAAGAAAGCTGGAGTACCTCGGAAATATTATGAGAGGATTAAAATACACAAAAATGTGAAAAAAAACATTGTGTAAATTTTTTGATATATGGAAGCATATAAAAAGGTACCTCGTAGAAAAAATAATAGTTAAAAAATTTCATACTTTTTTGAAGCGTCGTAAATAAATTATTCATAATTTTATATATTAGAATTTCTTTGAAGAAAAAAATGTATTGTGACTTCAGCAACGTAACAAGTACAAGATAACCCAATTCCAATAATCCACAATACGAACACACCATAAAATTTGTTTTTTATATCCATTATGTTAGCATTATCCGAAATAATTGTGTAACCGTTAAAATATACTGAATAATTAGATCGGGCGTGCTCACCCCATGTTTTTATTAATCCATACTCGTGAAATCTTAAAATATACTCATTTATATCGTTAATATAGGGTGTTCCTTTCTGGAATGCAAAAGCATGGGTTGAAGGAAATATGTCGTCTTGTGTGATGCGGAGGTTTAGCATATCTGCATAGTTTATTTTCCCATTTTCTCTACATTTTTCGTTCAGTGCCCAATAAATTCCATTTTGTTCAAATATCACGACTTCTTTATTACCAATTGTTTTTTTTAAGTTTGTACAGATGTCGGGGTTGTAGGATACTCTACGGGAGAGCTCTCGAAGCGTTTTGTCAGATGAACTATTTAACATGCTTTCAATGACTCCAGGCTAAAAATAAAAATGGTTTATGTTTTGGGGGGTATAATACTCATTTAATATCCCGAATAACTCTCAACTAATTATAATGTTTTTTCAGATCCAGTGCTAATAAATCGGCATTTATTGGATATAAGACTATTACATGCTTAATTTAATACATACATACACATTTCTAAATAATCATGGGCATAAGACTGTAGGTAAACACTTCGCTAGGTAAATACCTGTTCTAAGGTAGATAACGTTTGGTATATATTATGGTAAAATATACAGTAAAATGTGCAATGATACATATATGTAAGTAAAAAATTAATGTTAATAAAAAAAATTAATTTAAATATTTAATGTGTGGTAGGTAGCTAAAACAAATAATACTATTGTGAAAGTAAGTAAGTAAGGAAGAAAGCAAATAAGTAACCAAATAAGGCACCAGAATGAACATATTAAATAAAATAGAGAAAAGTACATAGGTACGCATTATTTATTAGATAAGAATAAACATATAATCAAATAACTAAGGAACTCTTCCAGCTGATTTCTCTCAATTTTGAAAAACCCTTAAGTTTAATCAAAGAAAATGTATATATATATATATATATATATATATAAATATATATATATATATATATATATTGTAACGAAGCTAAAAAGAATCACGCACTTCTGTCAAGTGACAGTTCTTTGAAGTTGGCACAATACTACCGAAGGATCTGGAATCACCTCCGACTTTCGAGAGACGTCTGCACCTTTCCAGGAATATCTGGAATTTACGAGTACTTGCGAGTAAACACTGGAAACGTCTGGATAACAGCATTAGCCAATATAAATACGACACACGGGAGTAAGGACGGAGTTGTCGTTTGAACGCGGTTGACAGACGATAACAAAGCGAAGGTAGCCGCGAGCGGCGGGCCAGGCCGGCCAAGCGGGAGGCCAGTGGTGCTAAGCGAGTGGTAATTCGACAGCGAAGATTCCTGAAAGTTCTTACGTAGCGAGATAAACCGAAGCGAAATTAAAAGGTGCGAAAATTGGATGGAATATTCTAGTGAATAGTGAACAAAGTGTCAAAGCGAATATAAAATGTCTATTAACGAATGATAAATTTGCGAAATAGTTTAATTTGAGGAATAGCGTTACATTTAATAGTGATAAATGACTTTGTACATTAGTTTAATTAATTAATCGGCATTCAATAATAAATCCTGTGTCAAATCCCAGCGTTTTCTTTAATTCCTCCTGCATCCACGATACGTGACAATATATATATATATATATATATATATATATTAATATATAGATATAATATAATATATATTGCATATTCATATTTTGACATATAATATACGAAGCATTTATCATGCTGCTGTATTATAACAAATATATTCGATTTAGAAACACATTTAACCGATGTAATATGAAAATAATTAGGTTCGCCAATATTTACGAAATAACAATTATTCAGATTAATTTTTCCATGGTTCACGATAGCTTATCTTACATTTAATAAATTGATATCTTCACTTACTTTAACTGAAGCAAGACTATATCCATCCTTAACGAGTTCGTCAAGACTAAGTAATTTATCTCGAGGAGGTTTCGTTACGAACGATGAGAGCTTCGCCTTGTACAATGTGCTAATGTTAATTGAACACAACAACCAGAGAAATAAGACACGCCCTCCATATGACCTGAAGTTGGTGTGGCTCGATTGCTCTATCAGTATAATTCCCACGACCTGAAAAAACACCGAGTATTGATAATATCATCAGTTCAATTTATGCATCTACAAGTGATATTTAATTGTATTAAATATCACTTGTAGAGATGCATGTGCATGTTTACCTTTAGTTAGAGTAACATGCATGTGAAGAATAGATCATTTCTGTTGGTGTGTAAATAATGGTTGTTGATTGTGGTGTGTAGAGATATTGGCATGCTGGTACATATATTGGTTGTAAAATTAATTTATAAATATCATTTTGCTAAATATAACTTCATTAATTTAAGCAAAATTAGTGATTTAGTTAATAATGAAGTACAAAAAAATTATAAGCTAAATTCAATGTCATAGATTATTATTGACATACAAAGATATAACTGACTTACCCAAAATATTTTATGGAGAGATTCATTTTTTTTTTCAGGCGAAATTTTATTTGAAAGGTACACAATACCAACTTGGACAATCATCGTGCCCACAACCAGAATCCAGGTCAATGCGGAAAAGACGTAAACTAACTTCAAACCTAAAAAGATATTTTTATAAAATCTCTCTCGTAATTCAAATTTACAAAATATACATCTTTATAAGGATTATAGAAATTACCAGAACATTGTAAAGATATTGTAATAACAAAATACACACGAAGCCCTAATGGTACGTATCCACGACACATTATTCTTGCGTCCTAGAAATTTGACGGTAAAGGTCGAAATGCTCTAGGCACAAAATACATAATTCTTTTTAATAGATTTTACATAATTTTACATAATTCTTTTTATTAGAAATTACTATTTTTTATTACTTTATAATAGTTAAATTGCACAGTCTGATAAAGTGATATCAGACAGTGCAATTAAAGAGAGAAAATTAATATGAACTAGCAGGAAGGCAATCGGCTATCGCCGATTGCTTACAGCTAGGACCTGCGGGCGGCTATTTTGGCCACTTCGCGACCAATGATGGCCGCTGCGCGGCCAATTGTGTTTGCTGTACAGCACATTGCAGTGCAGCAATTATACCTGGCAAATTCCCACTTTTAATTAAAAGGTTGTTTAGATATAATTAAGACAAAGTATTTATTCAGTATTTCTAACCGATTAATAAGTCAGAGCGGAGTTTTAAAATTAATATTTTGAACATGCTTTGTCAATTGTCAAATAAACACTCTTTGCCATCATATTAAAAAACGTGGTCCATTAAAAATTCTGAAAAATTTTTTTTTTCGTATTTATCAGGATAGATCTATCTTAATGCCGTTGTTCTGTATTTCCTCATATTACTAATGTTCTGGAAAATATAAATTATCACTTCCGAAACACGAAATTCTAACAGCCTGAAAGTTATGAATATGGCAGTTAAATATCATACATAATTATGTACTGCTCCGTAATCTAAAATCCGCGTCTTGATTCATTTCATTCACAATGATATAACATTTTTGTAATTAAAAGTATCTTTTTAAAGCGATAAATAGTTTAAAGAGAAAACGTAAATAGCTGTCATCGCTCCCAATATGGCGACGAACGGCCGAACCGACAGCAGTGACAGCTGGGTTTACATAACCAAAAAAAGATATAGCGAAATTTACAAACAATTTTGGAACACAAATATGTATATCAAAAATTAATAAATGTATATAAATATTAAGTAAATTATTTTTATAAGTGACCATATTTCTAATAATATGTGTATAATATTTCTACACATTAAATATTATCTGCATGTATTTTAAAACAATCCATAATTCTCGCTACTTTATACGATTTCGCCATTTCTTTTTTTTTTAACTGGCAACAGAAATCATCATCCGGAGACAGAAACGACATTGGTTAGCGTAATTAATATATAGATAAGTAAGAATATGGAGTTATAACTTTTGGAGTCAGGACACTCCAGAATCCATGAGTTAGGACTAGAATTTCAGGAAAGTCATTTATCGGTTAAACATTTATTGTTTACAATATCATTTAAATAATTGGGTACCTTCTTGAAAAAATGTTGTTTCTACGCCGTAAACGACTTTATATGGATCTACACTGACGCCGCCACTAAAGTCTACTCTATTCATTCTAGAAGCAGTAACGGTGATACTTCCGACAGCCCAGTCTGCCAAGCTCTGGTTGACGCTGTTCACCAACGTCTCGTACGGCCCATCAGCGTCACTTTCAAAATAGACGAACTGGAAATTTATATGCAATCTTTTCTTCATTTCGGCGAGAATTTTCCCTTCCAAATACAACAAATCATCGCACGCCACGGTTGTCTCAGGTTTTTTTACATGTGTGATTCTTGGGTTTAGACATTCAAAATTCAAATCTTTTAGATAAACTGCAACTTTAAATGTGTGTCTGTGATAATTCCAACGTTTCTCATCTATTATTTTGGACAACTCAACATTTAAATCAATTTCGAACAGCTCCATCCCAGGCTGTAAAAGTTTTTCATATTTTATCTTCAACTTTTTTGCCAGTGTATGGCAGAAATAGCAAACCTCGTAAAATCTTACGATATTGTCAGAAAATTCAATGACTATGGTCAAATACACTTTTTTCATGAATTTAAAGTTTACGAGATATTCTAGATCTATGGCATTATTTTCTTCTTCGAAAGCTGTCTTGCATGATCCATAGTGTTTTTGACACAGAAATATGATGATATCAGACGACTTTAAAAATCCTTTCATTTGAGTTTCAAATCTTAAAGGATTTTCCACGCTTATAAAATGTATCGAATAACGTTGGTGGATATTTTGTATCGATCCTGTTAATCTAATATAATCGTAATTAAGAATTATTGCAACCGGTAAGTAAATCGATCTGTTTTTATAAATGTCTTGTGTTGCAATTCTCCTAGAGTTAGCCTTTAACATTACATTATCGATAAAATTTGCAGTAAACGAATCATAATGAATTATAAAATCATTGACGAGTGCTTCCATTAGGAGTATTTCACTAATAACGTCTTCGAAAAGTTCATTTTGAATCTGATCTTCGATTTCCAAATTTTCCATAATTTTGAGTGATATATCATTTTCTGAAATATCTCTAACAGTTCTGCTTTTTACCAACGCGTAATTAAAACAAAATTCTACTGATAAAAAGTACAATACAAATACTATTCTTATTTCTGTCAAACAAGACATTATCTCTGCACGGTAGCTTTTTATATATTAATAGAAATAATAATAAAAATGTTGAGTGTTTATAAATTAATGTCATTAATTATGTCACATCACTATAGATTTTTTAATTTCAATTTCTTTTTAGTATTCTTTAGACAGGCCAATTAATTGAATGATTATTTTGCACACTGTAATTGTGTTCCTTTCACACAACTGATTCAAGTTCTACTATTCGTTTTTATGTAACTTAACCGGCTGAAACAAATATCTCGGAAAATTATTGGGAATTTCTTTTTATGAAAAATAAAACGACAGCAGTTTGATTGATTTCATGTTTACTGATCTATCCATCAAATGCTTAATTTTCTTCGATACCTTTAATATTATATTTATTTAGGAAACTGCCAGAAAATATTGATTAATATTACAGTTCTTTGCCTGAAATGCGATTTATATTGTGTATTTAAAATATTCTTTATAAGCACCTTATTTTTAAATATATTTATATGAGAACTACGCAGTCGATTGGGTCTATTTTCACTGATTTTCTTTATCTTAACAATCATGTCTTATACCAAGACGATGATCTTATACCAAGACACAAAGGTTGGTACTGTAAAAAGTGCGTGGATAGGCTACGGCTGTCAATGGACGATTGAGGGAGGGATGGGTAAAAAATATCGATATATCAATATGGATATTTATGGTCGATATTTTTTTTCGTGATATATCAAATACCGATATTTTTTTTTGGCCACCAAAAGTCTTTTTCCCTTAATTTTGTTACATTTTTGAAAAATTATATCGAAGAATATCGGTATATTCCTTCGATATATCGATTTTTTTTCCAATATATCGATATTTTTTTTGAAATATCGATATTTTTTACGGTATATCGATAATTTTTTCTTCGATACATCGATATATTTTTTCCGGTGACCTTTTTTTTGGTCTCCGAAAACTTTTCCCCTTACTTTTGTTACATTTTTGAAAACATAATACCGAAAATTATCGATATATCGATATATTTTACCCGATATACCTATATCGATTAATTTCGATAATGTTTTAAAATATCGATTCGATATACATCGATATTTTTTTTTATTTACCCATCCCTAGATTGTGGTACCAGGTTGTTAGGTTTCGCTCGATGCGTGCGGCTAGAATCACAGCGGGTTCCATCTCCACAAAACTATCATATATGAAAACAGCAAAAAATCACACAAAGGGTAGGAAATTGCGAGGACGATCTCAACATTTCTGGGAGAATGACGTAAACAAGGATGCAGTAAAGCTGCTGCAGAATCCAAATCGGAAGACAGTTACCGAGAACTGGAGCTTGTAGGGGTGAAAGACTATGAAGATCATAGCTCGATACGGATCACAGGTCCAATGAACCAGAAGAACACCAACTAAAATAAAAGTGAATTTGATATTCAGTTCTTATTCAAATCTACTGAAAAAAATACTTTCGTTGTTTATATAAATTCATGGTTTAATTGGTTATGCCCTTTTATGACGAAATTCGTCTGAAAGATTTAAAGCATAATACGCATGACGACAGTATTAAAGAATTAAAGAATAAGTTATTTTAGAGAAAAAATATTTTGAAAGGATTCTAAAAAATGTTCCAATTTTAATATAGACATTGAGATTATTAAGATTTTCAATAAAATAAAAGTATGAAATTATGCATTCCGCCATTTTAACTGAAACACCGGTCAGAGCGAATGACGTCACACCTCAGTACCCACAACCGTTGTCATAGACACAATGCAATGTTTACTGAGGCTTAACGTCACATAGATGAAATTAAAAATATGTAGATGAAAATGCAATTAAATAATGTTATTTTCGGTAATTTTAGACGTGTACCTACAATATAGAATGTTTATTATCTGTCATCACGCCTATTCTAAAGTTTTTTTTTACTCATACATTAATATCAGTAATTTAACCGATGTGAATGCGGTGAGGGTAAAGGAATGGGATGTGAGATTAAACCCAGAAGGGACACCATTATTGTCCACCAGTGAATGGGTTTTCCGTGGCCGGTAAGGACACGGAGAAGTCACATTAACCGGCCAAAGGCCCTGCGTAACCGGCAGAACCTTATATTTAGTAGGTACATCCATAAGTGTGACAAATTACCAAATACTTTGATATAATAACTGATCTAAAACACACCAAAATTTAAGACATTGTTTAAATTTCAAATTACATTTTTAAACATATCAAATTAAAATTTAATATGTTTTCAAGTTTATAATAAAATTTCTTCAAGGAGAGACCTCGGCTATGATAAGCATCGATCAACAGTACCTAATAACGTAGGTATCCTATTATCAATTCAAATTTGATTGACGTTAAAGAAAATATTTTTCACAAAATAATATTTTTTGTCTCGTCGTTTTTTAACTTGGCAAACGGGACAGTTATAACTAATAATAGAGACATAATTGAAGAAATCAGTATTTTCTCTATATATTATAGGTATTAAAGAGTTAAGGTTATTATTACGGTCGTTGGATATATTTATGTGTTAAATAAAACGGATATTTTAAAAGAATAGTTTGTTTCACTGAGAAGCAAATCTTGACGTTTCGCTGGATAAGACGCATCACCGCGGGGATGGAGATCAAACTTCCTCGCTTACAGAACGCCTGGACCAGGATTTTCATAGGATGGAGACTTCGGCGAAACGTCGAGATTTGCTTCTCAGTGAAATATACGGTTCGTATAACATTTTATTTAACATATAAATAAATATATTATAGTTTTCTGGGATACTTCAAAATTGCTCAGTCTGTAATAACAATTATTATTTATTCATATTTATATTTACAATAATTTATGACTTTTCTCTTTTGACCCTGGGTAGGCACTCATCTAGACGTTAATGGAGAATTGAACAATCTCTGAATATTATAATATTATGATTACTTGGTAAAAGAATAAACATTCCCCACGACCACTCAGTTACCATCCTGTGATCGTTCACAAAATAAAATTAATCATTTTGCACCATAAGCGACTGTTATGTCAATAATAAAAAGAAAGATCTATAAACATTTACATTTTTAAGTTTAAATGTTCACTTTAGAAGATAATTTTTATATATTATTTCGTTTTCGTTATTATTAAATTATTCTCCAAATTAATATATGATATATTGCTACTAAATATGTAAGCTCCAACAACGGAAATTAAACCATATCAACATATTGATCTGGTTTCGGTACAGGATATCGCAAGTAAAGCCGACAGTTTTCCTTTGTAGTATGTACTGATAATAATATTATATAAGACATAATAACCATAAAAGTCATGAATAGTAACCAGTAAATGGACAATAATAATAATGATTGTCTTCAAGTTCCCGAACCCCATGTTGAGTACCCAATAGCATGTATGTACTGTAATTAACGATAATAATGTAGAACGCAGATATGTGTCGAAAATTGTAATATTCACGACACGACTAAACATTTATATTTTTAATATTTAATTTTTTAATTTTAAGACTATCAACAGGTCAGAATGACCCTAATGGATAGTCATTTAGGACAAGGTGATTAGTACAGTTACAATTAACGATAATACACTAAAATAAAACATTAATACATTTTACAATATAAGTATAGTACAATAAGCGATTACAAGATTAACGAAGATCACATTCTCCGCACGACATCATAGGCATGTAGGCTCCCAGTCAGTCAGAAAATGTGTACCCACACTTTGTGGCTATAAAATTTTTGTTTAGCTTGATTTCCGAAGAATCCATCTTACATGCTCAAATTATTTTCAGTCAGGAACGATATAATTTCTCTCTTAAACTGAGGTTGTGTCATGTGAAATATGTCGATGTTGGGATTACATGACGTGACCTCGTTGTACTGGTTTAGCATTCTAGGTAAAGGAGAGAAATAACTTATGTTGGTGTTGTAGACCTTTGTGTGGAATGGTGTTTGGGATCTCGAGACCGGGCCCACTTTAAATTTTATTTATTTATTTATTAAAATTTTATTTATTAAAATTTAGCCCACTTAAAATTAAAAATCTTATCCTAATAAGACTGGAAAAGCAGTCAGTAATAATTTTTCGTGATTCGAATTCGATAGACATGTTGATATGTGTTACATAAATAATCGACATGGCAGACATGTATTGCATAAATAATCAAAAATGTGAAATATTTAAATACAAAAATGAAAACACGTTAGACCTAAGAATGTTGGACATGCTATCTATAAATATTATACATCAATTCTTATACTCTTATCATACAGGAGCAGACTGAATATAAATAATATTTAAAAGAAGTCCAGGATAGTGCTGATTTTCCGTGGTAAATGGGAGACACTCGAGTCCGGATAATCGAAAAACATGGTAGATCCAAATTAATTTTTTATTGTGTTTAACATACATAATTATCTAAAAAAAAATTAAATGCTTACAACAAACTACACATTTATTATTCAGTCAAACATATTTTTAATAACTCACATTCGAAATACGTGATTTTTGTTTGAATTTTAAAATTGGAAATTGAAAAATTGGAAATTGAAAATAAAAATAAAAGTGGAAATTTTTTTTTTTCAATAATCGCAAAAAAGCTTTCTAATAACAATATTAAAAATGTATTTTATAAGATTATAAGTAATAATGAAGCCTAAGTGCTATTAGCGGCTTTAAATACATGACTTGATTTCTGTGAAAGCCAAGATTATGTTGAATATAGCGAACAGTTTCAAATTGGCCGTCGGCGTCGCATAAAAAAAATATAAAAACATTGTCAATAAAAAGAACACAAAATATATTACAGATGTCTCATAGAGACGAAATTATATTTTTTATGGGAAAGTAGATGTGGAAGTCTTTTGGTGTTCATAGGGCTTACGACCTATCCTACGGCTGGCTTAAGTGATCTCTTTACAAAGTGTAACTTTCACCCATAAATAGAATACTACATCTATTTAATTTTTGGATGTTGTGTATATATTTAAGTTTTACAACCCGTTTCATATGTACGTCGTAATAATTATATGTGCGACCGGCATCCAAAGCTTTTTCATTCACCTTAATTAACCACAGATGTCACTAATGAGATAACTATTTTTATTGGATTTTTTTTAGCAATATCCTATTCCCATAAGAAATATAATTTTGTCTCTATGAGACTCTATAGTATATCTTGATAAATGATATCCCTGGGAGAGTACTGTGTTCTGAAAAATTTGGTCAAACTCAAAATATTCAGAAAAAGAAAACACTTTTTATAAAACCATTATTTATTGAATAATGAACATGATGAAGGGAAATGACTTATATTTAATAATAATCGTTTATGACCTTAGCACACAATATTCATTTTTATATAACATATACTCCCTTAAATATACGCACTTAAAACATTCAATTACTGCTTATTCTTATGAGTTGTTACGTTTATATTCATTTCGTAAGTGTATCCTACTGTTTATTTCGTATGAATGTTTATTTCATAGAAATATGATTAATGTTTGTCTCATTAGCTGTTCACAAATCCTAATTCAATTAACGAAAAAAATAAGGCAATTTTAAAAAAAAAACATTCAATTAAGGATATTATTTTCATTGCGTTTTCCACGTAAATAATATAAACTTTCATATAAATCACAACTTATCTAGAAAGTCTAGCATTTTTCTAAAATAACTTCTCATAAATTTTTGAGTAAAGAGATACTACAGAGTTCCAAAGATATCGAACCTTTGGTTAGCAGAAACATATTTTAAAAAGTTCTCAACCCTGACGATTATCCCTGCAATGGAATCCTTTATTTGAACACTTTTAAATGAATATTTAATTATAATGTCCTTTATGGTATCAAAACTTTCAAGAAAAGTATTTAAAATGACACGTCTCACCGTGCGGTTTTAATTCCCGTAGTTTTTATCAGATTTCTTTCAAACTTTTTTGAAAAACTTACTATGTAATACTAATACAAGTAAGTTTGTTAATTAGCCTAATCCACCTTGTTTAACGTAATATAGTAAATATTTTATTAAAATGATGTGTGTCAGTAAAAAATCAAAAAAATATATATTTAACGCCGGTTAATAATGTTCGTCCTTAAAATTTGTTTGATGTTCCATACTGCCTTCTCTTTTTCCAATAACAATCCAGTTGTTTTCAGTTCCCATTTGGTCTCTTTTGTTTTGAGACAAAGAATACCAGTTTGATCGAATTTGTAATAAAACCAGCGCATTCTCACCCTTCAACATCGTCAGGATGAGCTTAAGAAGGCATTTTCGATTATAAAGCATTAGCTTTTCTGTTCATTTGACATGCTGGAGAAGGGGCCTTTGGGGCAGACATCGGTGCAGAGCTCGCTAAAGTTTTAATCTGGAATCAATGTTAATTTGATTGCCTAATTGAGAATTGAATCGGCACTAAATTTTATGAACGCGCAAACTTATTTCGACGTTCATCGTGCTCCCACTGAGAATACTTCTTGATAATATTCGTCGACTCGCTGATATTACTTTTATTGACAAATTTACTTCCTTATTTCTAACTGCCTTCTTATACCTTTAATCGCTGCCCTTGTTTTATACTTATTCTGAAATAATATTTACTGAAATTTAATTTTTCTACACAAGGTGTCTATCCGTGTCAATCAATTTATTTTATAATTCGCTTCTAAGCAAATTTTCATTTATTATTTATCTTAGCAAATATTTGTTCTTTTTTCATATAATTTCAATCTAATATTTTACGTTGAACCTTTTTTTTCTCTTTAATTAGAACCCAAATACATGATTCTTCATCGTTTAGCTTCAGTATCACTATAATTTGTAAATATTTTTACCAAGCAGTACACTCGATCCGGTGTCAAACTTACAGGGCACCATCGACATAGCAAATCTAAACTTAGTTTAGTATATTTTAGTATATCTTAGTTTTAGTATATTTCTATACTGTTGTCATCAGAAACCATGCGAGAAACCATGGCCTAAAATGGTCTATTTTGAATAATATCGATACTTTGATTTTTTTTAATATTTTGTTATTCTTGATTTTTACTGTATGTACTTTCTTTCCAAATAAATAGTAGGTATCGAGCTAAGGTGGTAAAATGATGAAAAAGACTACCTACCTCAGAATAAGTATTTCTATATATCTATCAGGGTAGGTAGGTAGTGGCTGAGAGGCTTGCTAAATTTAATCCAATATGTGTGTATGTACACAGCTATTAAATGTTTTTTATCCAACAAACGCTGATTTATCGATACTGAAATGAAATGAAATGTTGTATTCACGGTTTTAATACCGTATATTTTTAACCAACTTTTAATGATTTTTAAACAGTTTGTACAATTTTAAGATCACTGACCGCATGCCAGTGCGAATTAGTGATTACTCATTCTTAGTTGTGCTACCGTATTTTGAATGTTAAAAAGAACTGAATCAATTAATACATTTCAACCTACATCTCTACTTTCGGAGTCGCTCGAGGGAAATTTTTCGTCTATGTTACAGTGAAAGCATATTTCTAGTGAAATTATATTTTCACTGGTAAACATATATTTAACTAATTCAGGCGTGAAACGGCAGGCTGAGACAGAAAGTCCATCAAACAATGAATTTAGAGTTTCACTGCTCAGTATCGGTATATTCTTTAAACCATTTTTTATTGTTACCAAGTATATTGACCTTGAATCGACAAGTAAAATGTATTTTTATATTTAAGGATGGCGGTTGAATGAAAGAGTATTGAGGTTGGGTGTAGATGTTTATTTTTCCCCGGGGATAAGCTCCGATAGCAAGTGAAAGTGTACAAATAAAATAACATCTTCCCATGGTGCCTTTTCTTAGGTTTACTCATGCCATACCATATAAAGGATGCATTCTTTGGAAATGTCCAGCCCAACTAAACAGTCATGCAATCTTTAGTACAGACGCGATATCTAGTTCATCGTTCAAAATCTCCATTTCTCAAATTAATAATACCTTCCTTTTAAAGATATTTACTATAATATAGCGTTTAAATGAGTTATACCTTAGAATTAAATGGCAATCGAATCAATTTTCTTTAAATGTAATAAAATTTCAGTTTACAAATAATGGCTAATGAGAGAGAATCACAAAAACAATTGAATTATTGAATGCTAAAAGAAAACTGTAAAAAAGACAAATCACCATTCTATTCATTACCCTCTGGACTCGAATTGTTGAGAGCGATCTTGTATGAAAGTTTTAATGGCAATTGGAGTCGTGTTCGCGACTAAGGAGACATTAAAGGAAGTAGGTATACAGAACTAGCGATCCACTTTCAAACAGGAGATAAAACTGTTTTAACGGCCTTTTAATTAACAAGAAAAATTTTAAATTTAGATTAAATATGTTATATACCATTTGTTATTTGAAAACTCGGTAAAAATTATATTTATAAAAACGCGCGGAACAATTATTGTTTATTACCTACTTAATTGCATTTTAAAAAATACACCTGTATACACATTTGCCTTGTACCTAGGAAAAATTTTATATTCACTAATTGCTGAATTCAAGCGTAAGTTATTAAATACGTGAATTTTAAATACTGCATAATAACCATTATGGATTCCGAAATCACACAACACATAAGGAGCAATTGTTAAAGTAACCTCTTATTTTTATAAAAGCCTGGTTAAGGGTTATAAATATGTAGTGTAGGTATATTCATCGATCTAAGAAAAGCATTTGATAGCATATCTCTCATAAAACTTATTGAAAATTTAGTCGATCTAAACATCAAGATTATTAGTAATTTGGATAAAAATCTACTTTTAAGATCGCTCACAATATGTTAAAATTAGTGGTATTATCATTGAATCTGAAATAGTGGTAATTACAAGTAATAGAAATCTTTCGAACATTCTACATAAATGTGGAATCGACTAGATTATCCCGGAACATTCAAGACGAAACGGATAATTATAAATACCCTGCGGGCGCGGGCGAGGAGTAAGTTGTTTATTGTGACAAACGCAACGTAGAAGTCTACAGGTAAAAGCGAACCGTACGAGTGTGGCCAGAGTGTGAACAAGCGACAAATATACAGCCGGTGAAGAAAGTACCTACCGACGTGGGAGAAGTGTTCCATAGTAACCAGAGCGATACACCAGTGAATTAGAATTTATAGATACGCGTGGAAGATACTCGAATGCGAATTACGAAATTTAGTATGAATTAAAGATAAGTGCTCTGATTGAGGTGGTGTCCAGTGATTTTGTGAATTTATTAAAAAAAAAAACATTATTTATTTCCAGTATTTTATTTACTTCTCACAGTCACGGTCCGGTGACCGTATAAACAGTGATCAAGAGATTTTAAAGTATGGAATCATCTATTGTTCATAATATACATTAACGGGATATCCTCCCAGTCACTGCATGGTTATCATATCACCTCTTATGCAGACGATACAGTACCCATTGAAACACGAGAAGCATAAAACATGATATACAGTAAATCAAAAAGCAACAGAAAATATAAACATAATAAAAAACTGGTTTTGATGCAAATCTACTATCACTAAATACTGGAAAAAATATGTTTCGCAATAAGATCAAATAACATACTTCAATATGTCTACATTATTAGAAATAAACATTTAATAGTATATTATAAAATAGCTGCCAATGAAACTATTTTGCACTTCGCAAAAATCAAAAAAAATTATACTTAGGAATCATAATAGACTTTTTTTTTAAATTCGTAAACATTGTCATTGCAAAACTTAACCTCAATTTGTATTTCAATTACACTGTGAATTATTTTGTTTATTTTGTTCATCAAAACTGCTTGGTTCCTATTTTACTATTTTATGCACATCAGGTTACTAATTCGTTTAATTTGTCGTATGTTTTTTATGCTTTTTCTTTTTTCTTTTTCTTTTATACTGTTTTTTAAAATACTGTTGATATTACTTACATATTTTTTTAGTTTTATGTGATAATATTTATATTACGCGTGCTTTTATACCGTTTATAGTAGGTACTTTATACCATTTACAGTACGCAATAGTGCAAGCAAGCCTCCAATACGCTGTTATCAACTAGGGAGCGGCTTACAAAACAAATACTCCCGATTGAAATTGTACGATGTCTGTTAATCAAACATGATAATTTCGTTATCTGTCTGTATCTCTGTCTGTCGTAAAGTCTGTAATTTTTTGGAAATAAAACTTTAGATAATAAGAGTATGACACACAATCAGCCCGCAACATATATTGCGCGGTCACGCACGGTAAGTCGTTATTATTATTTCCCGTGATTTTTATGGGTATACGGCTAGTCAAAATAATGTGAAGGTAACAAATAGATTGCCCAATACACTTCGAATTCCAAAATTTTTAATTATTAAAGAAAGACACAACCATAGTTTTATAACATTGCACAAGACAAAAAATTCGTACCACAAAATTACAACACCTCATTAGCGCAACATAATATAAATGAAAAATATTTATTTTATGCCTACCGGAGAACTTCTGAAAGATTACAGACAAAAAAGGTCTACAAAAACCTTTTTATGAAAAAAAAAATATATGTATAATATATGGAACTAGGGATGGGCGTTGAATGGACGGACTAGTTGAAATCAACCGTTGACGTTGCATCGACGCGTCGACCGTTTACGTTTATCGCATGGACTAGTTGAATTCGTAGACGGTGGACAGCGGACGCCGTGGTCGGTGGACGATTCGAGATTAACGCAATGCAAAGCAACGAGCGAGAGCAAGACAAAACGTCTCCGTTTATTTCTCTCGCTGTCGACTTGTAGATGCCATAGACGTCATAGACGGCTCGACGGGTAATTTCATTTCAACTCTAAAGTACACTACCATAGAGTGCAGATCTGTGTACACGAACTATGACTAGAGATTTGAAATTTGAATACATGCGTAGCGCGAGATAGGCTTAATAAGCTATTATCTATTATTTTTTACTTGATTTTTTGTGATGTCACGTGCGACGATTCGGTGAATTCCCAATTTTACGCCGTATAAAATAAAACAATTCTGTTTAATTATTTTATTTTTTATTGAACTATTAGTAATTAATAGGCCGGCTAGATATTTTTCTAAAATCAATATTTTATTCGATCGATCTCGACTTCTTATATATTTACCTGAAAAGGGATGCTAAAATTTAATTATTGTGTTATTTCCTTACTTTTCAATGAGTATATAAATGATAAACAAACTTGTAGGGAATAAAAATTTCTATACCTAACTATGGTCCTTATTCAGGAGTTGTAACGTACCTACCTATACACCTAAACTAAATACCTGACTATAAAGTTTAATAATATAAGTTTTACGAAAAGCCCAAAGCTTGAGACTTTAAGCTACCGAATTAAGCTTTATTATGACTTTTGTGACTTTTAAGCACACACTTTATGCTTTAAGCTACTAGATAAAAACTTAAGTCGAACTTAGAACTTCGGAAGTATATTTACATGAAAGCTAATATTATTTTTTTTTGTTAAGAATTTATATTTTCAAAATTGGCCAGTCGTGATCTATCTTGTGGTTAGGAAAATTCCCCCTCCGTTATGTCCGTAGCTATCCAAAATTCTTTTGATATGTGGTGAAATTCGTAATCTTATTAACGCGACTAAACTATATAGAACGAATTCTTACCTAACTATGGAAGTAACACACGCACGAAACTAATCCGTACTCGTAATAAACATAAGGTATTTATTTACTAAAGATGATAGAACGCCTAACCGTTATCGACACGAAATCCACGTATAATCTTCGAACACTTATAGACGAAATGCCAGAGACATTTATATATATATTTATATATATTTATGTTTTAACATATTTCCGAAATTACTTTGGCCCTTCTAGAAACCGTTCCAGAATTCTACAGTTTCGCCTATACGAGAGATAGCCGATATCGTCCACGTCCTGAGTCGGCCTAAAAGCCAACTATATACGGCGTAGCTGAGGAATAAACGCTAGTAGCAAAACTCCCTTACATTGCACCGCCATAACTACAATACCACCGGGGTTAAAATACTGTAATATAAAACAATACAATCGTTGCCAAGTTAACGGCATACGCTAAAGATTCCGCCCGCTTTGATTATCAACATCTCATAATAGCAGCTTAGAACAGTGTTAGCACAACCACACGCGGTACCCATTTACGACAGATTTACAAGATATAATAGCAATAACCAAATTAATTAATCAATTAAAAAGACATACAGAAAAATCTAATTCACGAAAAAATATTAGGTTACTACTGGGATTCGAACCCAGGTCACCTCCTTTCCGGGGCCGGTGCTCTGACCACTAAGCTATAGCAACCCTCTATGTTTCCGTGAATATATCGACCTTATATGTAGTTCTTATTTTTATTAATTGATTAATTTTTATTTTTGTCCATAGAGCAATCCACTTTTTTGATACGGCGTCCATCTAGTTGAATAGTTAATTTCAACTACCGTATCAAAAAAGTGGATTGCTCTATGGACAAAAATAAAAATTAATCAATTAATAAAAATAAGAACTACATATAAGGTCGATATATTCACGGAAACATAGAGGGTTGCTATAGCTTAGTGGTCAGAGCACCGGCCCCGGAAAGGAGGTGACCTGGGTTCGAATTCCAGTAGTAACCTAATATTTTTTCGTGAATTAGATTTTTCTGTATGTCTTTCTAATTGATTAATTAATTTGGTTATTAAATATTTCACAGAACTATGTTCTGAAAAATTACAACTTCACAAATATGAATGTGTTCTTGAATATATATAATAGCATACGATATATTCAAAAACACGAGTAAGAAACCTACCAATAGCGCGTCCCACGTTGTCCGATCTGCTCAATCTGTTTATAGTACATAGTTGGGGAAGACTAACATATTTATATTCACAACAACTAGGCGCAACAGAGGCTCAGGGCAATCTTTGTCTGACATTATCACAGCCCGAGATTCTAAGGGAATGGAAGATATAATTTTGTAAGTGAAATTTAAGAAGTGTCTAACCACTTCTGTTCAAACGTGGATTCTAGATGCCCCCCCCCCTGTAGGGGGGAGGGGGATGCGGCCCCAGAGCATCGCCGCATCCGGTGGTTAACTCCTGTTTAGACATAACCTCCCACACTAAGCTGCAGACCAAGATCAAGCCGAGACTCTATTGCTCCTGCTGGAATCCCCCGAAGTCCTCGCTTCCCGGCGACAAACATATCAGGAAGAAATCCCGCGTCTGATATTAGGTTTGTATATTATCCCGCGGGGCAGTCAAATTGACTGGTGTATAATGATGAGGATCCCACGTTGCGGCTACATGAGCCGGATTATTATGATGTTTACTGCTGATTAAAGGGCTGAATGAACTAACTGGGTGACTGGAAAAGACTCTCCCTTGAGCGCGTCAGTCAGAGCCATGTTAGCATCGCCAAATATAGTTGATGTGATTGATCCCACGGTGTAGTCTTATTGACTAGAGATATTAAATGATGGTAAAACAGCATGATTATTACAGTTGATTGTGTAATTCCTGATATGTTTCTCGCTGGCCGGGAAGGGAGAACCCCGAAGGTCTCTGTATACAGCAAGTTAGAAAAGGTGGTGAATGATGAGTATGATGGTGTTAGTAATGTCCTCGCGCAGTGTATAGATTATTAAATTGCTTCCTGCTTCTCATAGTCGCTCGTTCATGCGGAACGCCCTGTCTCGTACGTTGATGAGGTCTCAAACGAAGGTTTTGATTGAGGTACGGCTACCTGAGTCTTTTAGCTGACATTCATGAACATTCATATCCGGAATTCGAGCTCGTCGGGCCAAGGGGAGTGAAAGAACGTAGGGGCTTCTTCCCTCCGGCTGTGTTTGAGGCACGACGCTCTGGTCCGATTCGAAATGCTTCACCTTTGCTTGACTGAACACATTTTAACTGTGTGGAGGCTTTGCGCAATTCTACTTAGACCCACCCAGAGTGTCCCCGCAGTCCCGTTCATCCCCTGGATCGAGAACACGCACCCCGTCATTTGATCCCAGTTACATACAACTATCTGTATCACGAGTGTATCTCTTTCTTCAATCCCCTTCATTTGCTTCTCATAGTTGCTCGTCCATGCGGAACGCCCTGTCTCGTACGTTGATGAGGTCCCGAACGAAGGTTTCGATTGAGGTACGGCTACCTGAGTCTTTTAGCTGACATTCATGAACATTCATACCCGGAATTCGATCTCGTCGGGCCAAGGGGAGTGAAAGAACGTAGGGGCTTCTTCCCTCCGGCTGTGTTTGAGGCACGACGCTCTGGTCCGATTCGAAATGCTTCACCTTTGCTTGACTGAACACATTTTAACTGTGTGGAGGCTTTGCGCAATTCTACTTAGACCCACCCAGAGTGTCCCCGCAGTCCCGTTCATCCCCTGGACCGAGAACACGCACCCCGTCATTTGATCCCAGTTACATACAACTATCTGTATCGCGAGTGTATCTCTTTCTTCAATCCCCTTCACTATTCCATTTATACAACAATCACGTGACTAACCTCGAGAGTCTAGCACCGGTAATAAGATCTCATTATGCTACGTTGGAAGTTAACATTGCATAACCGGACGGAATGCCTATTTCCCGCGATCATATTCAATTTGTAAAACGCAATAATATGTATTTATATATGTTAGTAAAACGTTTGAAATGCAGAATGCACGTACAATGACCTCGCTTCTATCCTAAAGATAATTAAGAAATAATTCCGACGTCACGCCCCGACAAGTACCAACTTGTTACCGCGTCCGTTGCCGTCGAACTCTGAACCCACGTAATGAAATGAATAGTGACCATGTGACAATGACAAATTATATAGCACGAACATTCCATTTGATACACATAAGAAAATAAAGAATAAATAATATTAAAGGTTCTTATCTTATTTCTGTAGTTGGTCTGCTTCTGAGATGGCATCCTGATCCGAAGTAATATAACGGGTCCTCTCCAAAATTGAGCAATTACCAGCGCCTGTGTAGCCCTTCACTTCCCGTGTATATATATTTTAATATCAGCGCCTGTAAAACTGTATTAGATCCTAGAAACAAGAAAACTATTCCCTCTACGCCGAGCACATACAGGACATAAACCCCTTAAAACTAGTTCATCTACGCCGTACAATGATATCACATGCAGACATAAACAATATAATTACAAGTATATGCTTGCGTCCCGCCGACTGGACGCCTGTGTTTTCCAATAACAACTTTCCAGTCATGTATTTAACATAACGTCCTCCTTGTGTGTATGTGTGCTTCAATATCTGCCATCCAGTTAATGGTTCCCAAAATAGTGTTTTCCTTGTATATATATTTCAATATCAGCACCTGTAAACCTGTATAGGATCCTAGAAACAAGAAGACTATTCCCTCTACGCCGACATACAGGACATAAACCCCTTCAAACTAGTTCATCTACGCCGTATAGTGATATCACAAGCAGACATAAACAATACAATTACAAGTATGCTTGCGTTCTCCCCCCACCTTGGTGGAAATATTCGCATTCGTATTCACCGAATAGTAGGCCTGACATTCGTATTCGTGAAGGTAGTATTCGTCGCATCAAGGTTATTATATTTACGAGTATGTTCAAGTTCCCCCCCCACCTTGGTGGAAATATTCGCGTTCGTATTCACCGAATAGTAAGCCTGATATTCGTATTCGTGAAGGTAGTATTCGTTGCATCACTCTCAATAATAAAATCATATAGATAAATAATTACGGTAACTCATAAAAATATGATATTACTTATATTAAACGAACAAAGCAAAACAATCTGTCATATAAGTAAATAACGTGATCACGGAAGACCGAAGGTTAACTACCCCTGAACAAACCGCGAACTGCCCACAATAATGGAAAATGTTGTAGAAAACATTTCAAATATCTAATATTGAATGAATAAAAACAATGTCATATGAATAACTATCGCGATTACGGATGGCCGAAGGTTAACCACCCCTGAACACACCGCGAACTGCCCACAATAGTGAATAATGTTCTAGAAAACATTTCAAATATCTAATATTGAATGAATAAAACAATGTCATATGAAAAACTATCACGGCTACGGAAGACCGAAGGTTAACTACCCCTGATCTAACCGCAAACGACCCACAATAATGGAATATGTTGTAAAAAAAACATTTCAAATATCTAATATTGAATGAATAAAACAATGTCATATGAAAAACTATCACGGCCACGGAAGACCGAAGGTCAACTTGTTTGAGTTCGATAGACGGCGGCAGTATAACAATTCTTATTCATATGCCAGGCTGACCTGTAAATAATATCTTGCATTCGAAGCAGAAAACCCTTTCTAGAATTGATAAATGCGGCTTAATCTAAATAGATACAATATATACAATTCGAAATACGTCTTTATAAGAACTTGATAGGAACAAATCGTGTTTAAGCGATTGCCCAGTGACACGCAATACAAACATGTAACGAGTTCAAATAAACTACACATTCATGTTTTAATAAAATAAATATAAAATCCAGATGCATTTTTAAAATATATTATTTGTAGGGAATTCCTCGTACGATTTGAATTTATATCACGCTTACAATCGTGATATCAAAACACATAATTAAATTCTCGTGCTAATTGAAACAAGATCAGACAAGCAATCGCGACATTGATTACGCACAACTCCTTCGAATACAGCCCGATAGTAAAAATAATTAACCGTAATAGAAAATATAAATGTGTCCCCCAGCTGAAGACCGGCTGCATCTAAATTAATTATTTCTATACAACATGTACAATTCGAAATACGTTTTTATAAGAACTTGATAGGAATAAATCGTGTTTAATACGATTGCCCAATGATATGCAATACAAACATGTACCTTGTCCAATAATCTCACATCCGTGTTTTAATAAAATAATTATAAAATCCAGATTCATTTTTAAAATATATTATTAGTAAGAAACTTTTCGCACGATCTGAATTTATATCACTCCGACAA